>JAUMHE010000042.1:2729511-2742211 GCA_032359235.1 Enteromius mattozi | reverse complement strand
AGTTGATTTGCCATCTCGACGCGAGATTCCTATTCGTCGGTCACCGACGTGACTCGGAGTGACCGACTGAAAGGGAACTAAAATATTTTAAACAGAAATGTTGCCTCCAAAAATCTATTAATAGCCTACCTTTAAAACTTTAAGAAAGAAATGTATTAGTGAAAAAGCGAAGTGACAAACCATGTATACCTAATGATTTTATTTCTTAGTATTATCCTTTAATTTTTTAAATCTGACACAGCATGTTAAAACATACCCCACTAACCTCTGGTTGTCACATACAGAATTGTGTATCACATTTTACAATGATATACAAAGAATGATTTTGTTTGACCAAAATGGAGATGAGAAACCACAGACCACTCACAAATGTCCTATATTTCTTTTTCAATCTTGTACAAATGTATTCCCTGTACTTCCTTTTCCAACTGCTCTTGCCATATTCCTTTTGCTTCCTCATTCCCTTCCATCCCTACACGTTGAGAGGCATTTCTTTTCCTAGAGAATGCCAAAGAGGTCATAGTTTGCTGGAGTGCATGGAGTAATTTTCACCATAAAACAGTGGTTTTAATTTTTTTGTGGGGACTCTCCATATTTGATTAGGGAGACACACAAAATATGCAGTGTTTGGGGGGCGACCAGGACTAGAGAAACGCATGCCTTACAGGAAACTTTCTGCTATTTCAGATTTTCAATCTTCCTAATTAGCCTGCTTTCTTGGTTCTGACTTTGTGTATCTTTTCTTTATCAAGAAATATTGAATATTGTTTAAAATCAACTCAAATGTTATTCTGGCATTTTGGGGTGGTTTTTTGATACATTTTACAAAGGACAGAGAGTTGCACCAGAATAGAAACTCTAAAGACGTTTTTATGATGTTATGTTAATTGTAAGTGGAAATGTCTATTATTAGTTTTAGATGAGTATTAGAAGGTAAGGTTTTATCCATGATTCTGGTAGAACTAATTCTAATCAGAGACCATATTTTTCACAAAGTTAAAATTTAGTGTTGTGGTAAGTTGACACAAATGAGCATTTGTGAACCACTACCCTATAGATTATAGTGCCATCTGTCATGTTTAGTTTTTTTTTAGGATGGCAATTTACACTGGTTGTTGTTCTGTATAATTTTTTATTTTATTTTATATATTTGTTTGCATGTTTAATTTTTCTACTTTTGAAAACATTTCTACTTTTTGGCTTTGTTTCACTGATCACAGCAGCGACTAAAATGCAGGAAGGAAAAGGCAGAGTACAACCCAGATAAGCTTTCCTGGAGTGTATTTTTTTTCTCAAGTTGTGAACATTCTGCGGTCCTGACCATTTGCTTTCTTCGTGTTTAACTGATCTTAAAAAACTGTTCATCTCAAGACGGTGAGTGCTGCCTTTTTCTGCTTTAGCTTTGGGTTTTAACTTTTAACCACTGGTTTTAGGTAGATGTTTCTGTCCAAAAAATAAAAACATCATGCACAACAGCCATTTCTGAGATACTATGATTTGTAGTGCTTTATTAATCATGCAATTTTCTTTATGAATTTGTGCTTTTGTTCAGTTTGTGCTTAACATGATTATATATATATATATATATATATATATATGAATATGATTATATATAAATATAAAATTCTTATTTAGCCTGTTGCACGTTATTGTCTTTGTCCAGAGTTGTGCACATACGCCAGCTATACAATGGGAAGTGTGAGGTTTCCTGCGATTCTTGTGGTACTCTTATACACTGTAAGCTCTTGCATGTATCATCATAAACTCTTTAATTTAGAGAATTCATCAAATTTTGTGAAGCTTAGAGGTCTTTGATTTTTTTTTCTCCAAAATTTCTGCTTTCTTCAAAATTGTGCTTTCAGACATTCATGGGGGAGACAACTGCAGAAGCGATACAGATGGGCATGTTTCCTGAAGCTGCTGATTACTCGTTCCAAAATTGTAGGAAAGAAATGCTGCAAATGGTCACAAAAAGTGGAGGTCTGCTGCAGAGAGAACTTAACAACAATAAAGATTTTAAAACTATGTGGAAAGATAATGCAACATGCAGCAAGAAGACCATTCCAGGGGGTACACTGCAGCACATGGCTGCACTGCAGAGCTATGCAGAGGCTGATCAGGAATTTTATAAGAAGTTGGTTCAGACTAGCAGGGTCCGAGATGAGTTTCCTTTCAAATCTCTTTTCTTCCTGTTGACAGATGCCATGCAACTCATACACGAAAACAAAAACAAGTGTCGTACAGTGTACACTGGTACAGAGGAGGAATATGACACCAAAATCGGGGAGAAAGTACGTTTTGAGAGTTTTGTTCCAGCAACACTGAGATATACTGAGGCAACTGAAGATGCAATTCTCAGTGAGAGCACTGGGACTGTTTTCAATATCACCTCTTGTTCTGTGATCCGCTTTGAAGATTATGGATGTAAATCAGAGGAAATTGATCTGCTAATATCACCCACTGAAGTTTTTACAGTTACAGAGATCAGGACTGTAAGCAATAGTGATGATATGTTTAAAGAGATTATCTTAACACATTTTGGCTTTCAAAGTTCTTCTAACTGCAGCAGCCTTGTCAGGTAAGAGAGAGCATTAAAGATGTGTTTGATTTTATAAAATACTAATTAGTAATAAAGTGAGCACATTTTAAATAAGCATACTGATCTGAAACTTCTCTTTCTGTTGAAAGCTTATCTAAAGAATCATCTTCAAGCTTCCTGAGTTCCAGTTTACTGAATCTGATGGCTTCCTTCCTCATACTGTACTACTACACACTGACTTTGTAATAGGCTATACTCTGTATGTTCAGAAAAATGCAAAGTAAAAGTTACTTGAATGTTATATGCACGTTAGAACACATTCACTGTACTTGTTAGGAAGAATGTATCACTAGAATAAATTACTTTGTTTTAATGCATTTTCTCTGTTCTCATTAATTCTAAAGCGTTGCAAAAACGTCCATATTCGCTTTTACATTTTCAGACACACTCAAAGTTTTACACGAAGTACCTCTTACCACCAGAGGGCGCCATTGCGATAGCACTATAATTTTTTTATGTCATCTCGTCTTGTTGCAAATTCATGTTTATATTAATATTAACGTGATACAGTTATTCTAAAATTAGAGAACATTTCAGTTAAATGTTTCTTCGCTTAGTATGTTATGTACTGTCAATCCCTTCAGTTTTACAATAACCAGACCTGCACTGAAAAAGATGTCCTTGGCAAGGTATTTTTTTTTGTTTAAACTGAGATGTTGATTTTGAATGCGACGATTCTTATGCCAAGGACCCACAAATAAGTTGATACCTTTGGCAGAAGTTATTGGGATGTGAGTAACAGGGAAAAATTACTGGGGACTATAGTAAGCTTTATTGTCCACATATTTATTCAGTTTGAGAATATATTCTGCTGTCTACGGTGATTCAGAACATCGCCTCCTGCCCTCTTTCAAAATTCTCTCCTTGGACTAAATCACTTGAGGCACACAATGTCTGACTTTAATTTCATTAAACAAAATGTCAACGAAGTTTGGCAGACACTTCCAACTTAAATTTCAGCCAAAGACCTGTTTATTAGACCTGCTGTAAACCAGATTGTTTTTTTTTTGTTTGTTTTTTTTTAACAATAAAGAATCACACTGTGTTACAAATGGAATGTAATCTTTTTTTCTTTCCATAAGCCAATTGTATTATTGACTCTTGTTTTATTGCTTAATTGTATTGCCATGTTGATTTTTATTTCTCTTATAAAAATACACGGAATACTTACGATGTAGGCTATGACGTGGATAGACATCAAAAGAACAGTCATCCTACTATCCTTATGGGGCTAGAACTCTATTATCAAGTTTCACAATCTAAACGTTAGGACGTCAGTGAACTCCATCATATACAGAGGTGTGTGTGTGTGTGTGTGTGTGTGTGTGTGAGAGAGAGAGAGAGAGAGAGAGAGAATGGAAACTGATTCCCTCCCAGGTGTTTGTAACGCAGACGAGCATTTACACCTTTCGGAGTCCCTGTTCATCAGTATACCTGACAGGAAACGGAAACCAGCGGAATTCAAGCTGACAGAATATTGGAATAAACCAGAGAACTTGCTTTTGAATCCATTCCTTTTCTGTAATTGAAAATGAGCAGCCGACGGCGGCGATGCAAGCGTCAGTTGATCAAGTTTACTCAGCACATTGCTCGATTAATCACAGGAACTCTGAACTCAGGTAAAGTCAACCAGTTGTGTCTCTTTCAGAATGTTAATTTTCCGGTTTTTCCGAAAGCATCGTTAGGAACTCTATGGTAACAGATTATAGGCAGTGTTTTTGTTAATGTACAAAGTCATTAAAGTTAATCATATAGGCTATTTTACTCTCCTATCACCATTTCTGATGTAGCCTACTAGAAATCTTGGCTAATTGTTTAAGTACCAACCAAAAATGTCAGTTTTTCCATTGCTTGTTAGTCAAATGCATGACCTTGACAATGCTACATAATGTTAAGAGAACTGAACTGAATTAATTAATGAATGAAAATGTAGATTAATATAACAATAAAAATAGGTTAATCCAGTTGTTTTACTGTTTTCATTTTTTTTCTGGGAAAATCATAACATGTATACATTCAGAATAGAGATGCATCTTTTTCCTTTTTCTTTTTTTAAAAATAGAATTTTGTATTACAAGGTGTCTTACTGTGAATATATGTATTATATGTCATATACTTAAATTACAATATCAAATTCAATAGTTTAATTTCAGAATAGCCAAAAACATTTTTGGAAAAAAGAACCTGATGATAGACTTTTTTAGAGAGAGAGAGAGAGAAAAACACACCACAATAGCAGCGAATGACTTTTTCAATGTTCAGCTGTCAGTACAAGTACGATATCTCTATATTTTTACTGGCCAGTTAGAAACTTTACAAAAGTCACAGTAAAATTACTAGTGTAAGCTAATCAACAGGTGTTGTAACTCTTGTCTTGTGCTTATAAATTCATACACCCTATTTTTTGAAGAGTGTAATTACACATTTTACTGAAATTCTAAATATTTACATCTTTTAGTCTGAAAATAATGCAGGTATGTTCAACACAATGTAAATCCACCAAAGTTGGAATTATTCATCGACACGCTGTGTAAGTAGTAAATTAGACTGTGTCGTGTATTCTGTTTGTGTTCAGTCATCACTGTCTGTTATTTAGGTGCAATAATAATTATAAATAATATCATATCGTATACCATACCCTATATGGGTTATTATTGAAATGACAGTGCTAATCATTAATGGTCTTAACTTTGTGGATGAGAGTTCTAATTAATTTCATCTTTCCCTTGGCTGTGCTTCATATCCTTGTGGGACTAAATATAATTACATACTTCATCATTCCATAGCCGACCATAAGACACTGATGATCCCTTAATAATGCCATAAATTAAGTATTGCAGACACTGGTATCTTTTTCAGGTAATTTTGTCTTCCACATTTCCACTGGATTTTGGCTTAATTTTTTCTGCATTTGAGAAGGTTTTGTGCTGTTGTTTTGTCTGATACTTGAACATACCTTCCTATTTGAAATTTATGCATGCAGATTACATTTATTATATGATTTATTGAAAGAATTTGATTTGTTTCTTTCCTACTGGGGATTCACTGCCCAGCACCTGCTTTGCCTTTAAAGCATCATAAGATAAAAATAACTACAAGCCATTCAATCTTTTCCCCCTTTCTACTCCAAAAACAGGCCAAAGAAGGCATTTGTGGAAGTGATACTGTTATGTTGCCATAACATTAATTAACCACATTTCTAATGGCACACTATGGCAATAAATGGAAAAACGAAAGAAATTACATTAAACTAAGCTCTGATGAAGACGTAGCAAAATGGGTCATTTTTTTATATAAAGAAGACTAAAATAGCTCCTTTTTATAGTTTTCTTCTATCAGCCACCATTCCTTTTCAATTTACCCTTTCATCTGAGCTGAAGCTGTAGCTGTTTTTTTTGTTTGTATGGTTTAATGTTGTTTTGACTGTTTGTGTGTGTGTGTAAAATGATTAATTTTAGGTTTTCTCACAACTGTTTTCTTATTCCTAAAATAGTGAAATACCATATTCTCTGATGTAAATTACATTTAAGACCAGGGATTTCACATACATCATTTCCACATCCTGCACAGAGTGTTTAATAGAACACCTTTCGAAGATTAGCAGATTTTTCTTTTGTAAATGTTATACATATCTATATAAAAGGAAACCAATATAAACTTTTGAGGCATTCTATTAAAATGAGGAATTCTCTTAAAAAAACGTGTTCTATTAATGAAAAGATAAAAACAGTTAAAAACAGTGCATAATTCACCAATATGTACACTTGAATGGTACCTTTTTAAAATGTATATTTACTACATATTTTTGAAGTATTAATGCGTATTTTTAAGCTACTAGCATGCACCATTATGGGTAAACGGTACAGATATGTACCTTTCAGCTTAAAAAAACATTAATTTATACCAGCAAAACAAATTTTGGCAGTAATAATTAAAATAAATAAAAAAGGCAATAATAATTTTAAGACCCATCATGGTAAATATTGATCTTTAAGGTAACTACCGAAGATTACTTTTTTAAAAGTGTCTATAACACATGGTAAATTAAATATCATAATTGTATTTTATTTATTTAGTTAAGGTTTCCCTTTAAACCGATTGCAGCTCTAGAACTAGACAAATGCACCTCTAAAATCTGCTCTAGTTATTTGTAGCACCACCTGTGCAGTGAAATGTGACCAGTGAACAGCGGTGGGAGCTGTGACTTGATAGATTATGTTCTAGGAGCAGCTTGTAACATCTTGACCAATCTTTAAGTGGGTCATTCTGGTACCCCAATTTTAGCATGGATTAATCTCCTCACACAAAAAAACTATTGGTTAATAAGAACATTTTGACCTACAAAGAGTAAATAGTTAAATCAGGAATGATTGTTTTAAAGGAAATCACAATATGTGATTATAATTGTGTTGTCTTCAACATTTTTCTCTTTTGTTGTCTTCTGCATTTCCTCAGATATGTTCTGTTTCTTAAATACATAATTTAAAAATGAGGCTAGAAGTAGAACTTTTTTAAGCACAGAAACGGTATCTTGTGAAAACCAGTGCTTCTCTGCAAGCATCAACCTATACACCAGGATGTTCTTCATGAGAATCTGGGACAGAGGTATTAAGCATGTCCTAAAGGAGGCACCGCTCAGTGTCTTTAGTTACCTGACCTGCTAAGGCACAGTAGTGAATATTTAATAAAATTCACAGAAGCAGACCAAAAGACCCTTTAAGCTGTTTATGATATGAATATTGACCCCCACACACTAACCATAATAGCTGCTAAACAGTATTTTTATGAACAGCTTTAAATAACAAAACAGCCAGCCAAATCACAGATAATGGCGTGTAAAAAGAAACATGGCCTTGACAAAGCCATCAATACATGTCACTCTCTTTTCATTATTCATCAAAAAGGCAAGCGTTTGTGTAATTAGTGTCACTGGACCTGCTAGTGCTAGGATTCTTAATTAAAGGTAAAGCTCTAAGCGTCATTGGGCAGTTTGCAAGCAAGTAAGGGTGAACTCCTGCATGTATTATGTAAATATAAAAGACTGTTTCTTATATTCTGAAGCTGTTTTGCCCTTACAAATGATGGCCGCTGTGTGTGCTGTGTTGTAGATAATGAGGACGAAGAACAAGAGAGTACAACGGAGCGGTATCACCCGGAAAATCTGGAGCAACTGCAGTCGCAGACCCACTTCTCCAGACAAGAGCTGCAGTTACTCTATAGAGGATTCAAAAATGTGAGATTTCAGTTAAACCCCACCTGCTGAGTGTAGAAATTAAAAATGATGCTGTCATTTTGGGGGCTACTGCTCTCTTTGGAGATATTCCAGTGTCTTAAATATTGGTCCTGTTTTTGCTAGGATTGTCCAAGTGGAGTTGTGAACGAAGACACATTTAAAAACATCTATGCTCTGTTCTTTCCACTGGGAGGTTGGTTCAATTAAATTTGCTTTTTAGATTATTAAATATGTTTAACCAAACAATATGATGCCATATTTGGTAAACTTCATAATAGGAAAATCACATAAAATGCTTTGTAATTGTAATTTATTGCACACTGCAGTCATTGTCTCCTCCTTGTGGTATGATGTGAGATTTTTCACAAAACATAATTATGATATAATAAATCCAGTGTAACTGTTCATGCCTTTGGAAAATAGAATTTGCCATGTTATGACCAGATTACATATGTCACAGAAACTTCTTTTACTTGCAGAAATATAAGTATATTTATTGTTTTTTTTTTTCTTAGATTCATCGAAATATGCTCAGTTTCTTTTCAATGCATTTGATAAAGATAAGAATGGCTCTCTTAGTTTTGAGGTAAGTATTTTATTTAACTCAATTAGATTGTTTGAAATTTGAATCATTATTAATTATGCTTTTTTTTCTGATGTAAATGTCATCCAAACTTTTGCAGCAAATAATGAATTAAAATGTTAAATACTTTAACTCTATATAAAAAAGCAGGAATATTTAGGCAATATTTTATGTAAATTCTTTATCTATTCAGTAGTTTTACTTGGCTTTATTTTATTCATTTATTTCCAGGAGTTAGTCTGTGATCTCTCTGTTTTGTTGAGAGGCACTACAGAAGAAAAGCTGAACTGGGCCTTCAATCTATATGACATCAACAAAGATGGACAGATTACTAAAGAGGTCTAAAAGCATTTGAATATGAACATGTAGTTCTCAAGATTAATTCCTGTCAAAAAACGATGTCCTGTTCTGTGATGTATTGAACGCAAAAACATATGACCTTTTTGTTTCAGGAAATGTTAGATATATTGAAGTCTATTTATGATTTGATGGGGAAATCTATCCATCCACGACTTAAAGAGGAGGCAGTAAGGCAACACGTCAGAATGTTCTTCCAGGTAATGCCTTTATGCACTATTATGTTTAGAAAAAGTGACTATGCATACATTTTTGGAAAATATATAGGATCTACCATTTTGCTTTATATTATGGAAGTTTTCAGGTGAAAATGTTCACAGGGTGGCGCTAGAAGCACTATGACTTTTAATCCAATTTGAACAAGACACTTAAAGGCATAGTTCACCCAAAATCACACTTTTTCAGTCACTCACCCTCATGTCGTTCCAAACCTGTATAACTGTCTGTCATATGCGGAACATGAAATATGATATTTTGAGAACAGTGATCATCACTGGTAACCAAACCTATTTAGTTACCAACATACTTTTATTTTATTTTATTTATATTTGTAAAAACATTTTTCTTTTCCAAACAAAACATCCATAACATATTATGTATATGAAATAATACAATATAGCCAAGATGTTAACCTCACCCCTCACCCCTAAACCTGTACAAGCTGCAATTATTCATGAAAGTAATCGCAATTCATCATCAAAAAAAAAAAAAATTCTCAGCCTGGAAAATAAGGGAAATGTAAAGGGAATAGAAACAACAAAAAGAACACACCCAATGACATATAGCGCCTTAGCAGTAAGGACATCTTTAAAATATAGACCTGAGAAAGGGGCCCCAAATTTTGTCAAACATCTTTAATCTGCCTGCTCTGGAAAAACATAGCTTTTCCAGTTTAAGGGCCGAAACCATTTCAGCTAATCATTTTAAAAAATTTGGAGGTGACGTAGATTTCCACTCCATTAGCATCACTCTTTTGGCCAGCACCATGCCAAACATGATGGAACGTTGAGATTGTGGCCAAGTTAGTGTCTGGTCTGAACATCCAAATATCGCTAAATCAGCATCAATCTTGATCTCATTTTCAAAAGCATGGGAGTAAAGCCTAAAAATACTTTTCCAAAATTCAGATACCTCTGGGCAGGACCAGAATATGTGTCCATATGTCCCTTCAGCACTTTTACATCTATCACACAACGGAGAGATGGAAGGGTACAATCTATTAAGTTTAGCTTTAGTATAACGTAATCTGTGCATCACTTTAAATTGTAAATTGTAAATTTAAGTTGTAATCTAACATTGATAGAAGTCCTTAACCAAACTAAGTACTTTATCTCTCCAGGATGTAAACACTATATCAAGTTGTCCAGGTAAAAAATTGTGATTATTACAGATAGGTAGAAAAATGGAGGGGTGATCAATCTTTAATGCCGTCTTAATTTGACTTAAAATTTTAATAGAGTTAAGAACAGTAATATTCTTGCATTGAATCTTCCGCAGCGATATAGATTTCAACCACAAGATTGTAGCTAATGAGGTGTTACCTACTGAGTAAGGCTCCATATATAACCGTTTAGGATTTATGTCTAACTGGTCAGTGGTCACTCGATCACACTCACACCAAAACATCATCGCCCTCAAGTTAGGACGTGACGGAAAATGGGCAGTGCTAGTCCTCCCATTTCCTTGGGTTTTTGCAAGTGTGCTTTTGAAATTCTGTGCGTTTTATATCCCCAAATGAAAGAGAGGATGACAGAGTCAAGCAGTTTAAAAAAAAGACTTCGGCAAAAATATGAGTAGATTTTGAAAAAGATAAAGGAAACGAGGCAAAATAACCATCTTTACGGCACTAATTCACCCTATTAATGATAATGGAAGAATCCTCCATTTATCAATAGACAATTTCAATTTATTAATAGCCTCTAAGAAGTTAAGCCTATACATTTCCTTGAAATGTTTTGGAATAATTAGCCCAAGATATGTAAAACGATTATCTGCAATTTGAAAAGACAGGGAACTAAAAAAATCTAACATCTAAACCATCTCCCAGGGGCATAAACACACTCTTCTCCCAGTTGACCGAGTAACCAGAAAAGGATCCAAAGATGTTTAGTATTTCCATTAAACATGGCACGGCGGTGGAACAATACTAAATCATCTGCATACAACGACAACTTAACCTCAACCTGGCCACAAGGAATGCCCCGGATCTCAGAATGGGTACGTACAGTAAATAAATAGCCAGGGGTTTTAAAGCTAGGTCAAACAGCAATGGGTTTAGACAGCAGCCCTGTCGCGTTCCATGCCTTAACTGAAAAAAAGCAGACCGATCTGAGTTTGTAAGAATTGCCGATTTAGGAACCTAATAGAGCATTTTTATTAGTCGCATGACATTTTTTTCAAAGCCAAATTGTTTTAACACAGCAAACATATAGCTCCATTCAATTCGATCAAAGGCTTTCTTTGCATCCAGGGAGAGGATTGCCATCATTTTTTGGACTGATTGTTATATAAAATGTTTAATAGGCGCCGTGAATTGCAAAAGAACCTTCCTGGAATGAACCCTGTTTGGTCAGAATGAATTAATGAGTCTATATATTTGTTTAAACGAATGGTCAAAATCTTAGCAATTACCTTTGTTACCAACATTCTTCAAAAAATGTTCTGTGTTCTGCAGAGGAAAGAAAGTCAAACAGATTCAGAACAATATGAGGGTGAGCAAATAATGACAGAATTTTTAGTTTTTGGTAAAAGTTTTTTCTTTTCTTTAATCAGTTCTACAATTTTGTTAATCATGTAAAGTGTCATTTAGCCCTACTTTCAAACTTTCAATCAAAGACATGGCTTCAAATGCCAGGGAACACAATGAAGAGTAAGTTTTTTTTTTTTTTTTTTTAAATAGTGTACTATTTTGGACTTTTAAGGTTTTAAGGAAATTAAGGTTAAATTTTAGAAAATAAATAAATAAAATGAAATATATCTAAAATAAATAATTTAGCAGCGGATTTTTCACCTGGAAACAGTAGTGAGATATAGCAACCATTAAATCTGTTATTATAAATTATTCAAATTTTTAATGAGGTCAGGCTGGTTATGCAGCAGAAATATTTATTAAAACCTCTCTCAGATCTCTGTCAAAAGTCAATTAAAATATGCATTACTAGATTACACCTCGCTTATACATTTGAAAGTAAAAATGCATTGTAATCACATTGTTGTTTTTTTTTGTTTGTTTTTTCTTCCTCCCCTAAGAAAATGGACATAAACCAGGATGGTGTAGTAACTATTGATGAATTCATTGACTGCTGCCAAAAAGTATGGCTCATTTTATCTTTATCTAAACCTTTATTTCCTAAAGCAGATATGCATAACAATATCACTGTTTATGCTTTTGTTTTGCAGGATGAAAATATAATGCAGTCTCTTAAGATTTTTGACAATGCTGTCTAGATTTCAGTCAGGAAATGCATCTTAAGCACTTGGACATTTTTAGATAAGTAACACTCATTATAATAATGCCAGCTTTTCAGTTTTCAGTGCTGCTGTTCTGGAGTGCTCTTGACAGCTCAGAACTGCTCTGGACTTCTCTGGACTGCTCCAGATTGTCTTGAACTGACTGCTGAATGTATGTACCTTGGTAGAAATTTGGGATTCTTGTGTGATGCAAATGTAAGTGCAATGTTAGTGGTTAAACAGCAATTACTTGTAAAACACAACATCAGTGTTATGGTATTATAATGTGCTTCAGTGGTTACTGACATGGCTCGTTTTTGGCACAGCCTAGCTGTTTCATACTCACTGTATCACACATTGTGTTTCACAACTGAACCCTAAACACCATTGGTATACTTGGGTACAGGGCCGGCCCTGGCCAATTTGCTGCCCTAGGCGAGATTTTACCTGGTGCCCCTTACCTCACAGCCCATTCCAC
>JAUMHE010000042.1:2696078-2726455 GCA_032359235.1 Enteromius mattozi | reverse complement strand
TGTGAGATGATTACAGATTGAGAACAGGTGTGGGTGTGCAATGCGTGATGGGATATGGAGTTCATGAATGAATGAGTTCAAGGGAGGTGTGGTGAGTGCGGGTGCCCTGTAGAGGCGGTGGCCAGGAACTCCATCCTGACAGTCTAGGGTCACGAAGATCAGACCAAAAGGGGTCCCTGAGCCCTCTGAGCACTGCAACCCCCCATAACTTTACCCAAAGGCATTCCTTTAAAATTCTGCCATTACTCATTTATTGGATTTACATCCAGATTATAATTTAACATGACAACAATGACATAATCCATTGTGCTTCTTAAATCACATTTTAATTTATGTTCTACATAAGGGGTCTCAACTCTGCTCCTGAGGTCCACAAATCTACCAGAAGGAATTACTATCCAAAATGCTTTTCACTTTGTAAAATGGTTCAAATAAATAGTAACCCTTTCTGAAGGATTTGTAAATTCTTGAGCAATTACTAGTTTGTTACTATTATCTTAAACTATCACGGTTTTAAAAGTATAACCATAACACATGAACACTATACTTGAGACTGGTGTGACAGAATCACTTACTGACCTGTGAACATATTTTTGGATGGACTATCCAGTTGCCCTCAGGAGTTTGAATTAACATGGACTATCTTATAAAGGCCGCTCTTGCCTGTGAGAACCATGCAATAATTTACTGATTTCGACACTACTGTTCAAAGTTTTAGATCGGTAAGTTTTTTGATAAGTTATTAAAAGAAGATTCCTTGCACTCACAATAAGGCTTTATTTTTTAAAAATTTTGTTGGGAAAGCTGAATTTTCAGCATCATTACTCCACCATTCAGTATCGCATAATACTTTACAAATCATTATGATTGTTTTTTTTTTCAGATGAATAGAAAGTTCAAAAGAACAGCATTTAACTGAAATAGAAAGATTTTATAATATATAAATGTCTTTTAGAATAATTTAACGCATCCTTGTTCAATAAAAATACTGTATATTATAAAAATATTATATTTCTTTAATTTCTTTCCCCCAAATAAAAAAAAGAAAAGAAAAAAATCTCACTGTCCCCAACTTTTCAACCATAGTGTAAATGTTACAAAAGCTTTTTATTTTAGATGCAAAAGTGGGAAAACTGAGCTGGCGCTCCACGTTTCCCACTTTTTGTTTTTGTTGTTGCATATAGTAAACTTACAATTAAATATCTTGATTTGATATGTTTAAATAATTAACAGTATCCCATGAGCAGTGGCCCTGGGCCCTGGTAAGAAATGTATGCATGTGTTGACTCGTATCAGACTATCACATATCAAAGCCATTTTGTCAAGCTGAAAGATTTACTTGATCAGCAGGTGTCCTGTCAGCCAAAGGTTAAAGGTCAGCCTAATAAAACTGATGCTGAAACAGCTGTCTGTCAGAGATAAGAATGATGTCATGTTTGTCACATGACATGTATGATTACTATTTATGATGTGCCATCCCTGGTTCCCGCAGGCTGTGCTTATTATCTGAATAGAGGCTGTATACAAGCAACGTTCTATGATCAATGTTGCAATATATAAGACAATAAGCAAATGCATTTTATGGACTGTTCAATAAACTGTACACTGGTCATATGAAGTAAAATGCCATCAGATGGAGCAAACACTTGGCTAATAAACTGTATAATTAGATTTTCCCCCATTCATATTCTTTTATCTCTGTCCATGTTTTATATCCATATTGCGACATAAATGGCAATGAGACTTTGTGAGGACCATCACAAGGACAAAATATGGCCTACAGAGCACACAATATGGAAAACAGCCACCACAATGTTGTGTTTGGCTTCCAGGACACAAATGCTAGTTTAACATTTAAACACAAACAGTGAATACCATTCCTTCTAGAGAGAGCAGCAGAGCTGATGGCTTTCCAGACAATACTGCAGACTCCCTATTGAGGAAGAGGAATGAATTCACTCCATTAGACTTACTAAATCACCAAATACACGTGTACATCATTTTAGGTGTTCATATTTTAGACAACACTAAGTTTTTTCGTTTTTATATTCATAATTGACTGATATTTTAGTTGTTCTGTTGTCTATCAGTAAGACATAAATCAAAAAGTATGTGTAAGATATTGCATGAATGGGCTGAATTATACAGTTGCCCAAGGAATATATTGTTTAGTCGTTTCTATAAAATAACAAAAACAGTCTGACAATACATTTCTGTGCAAGTTAAGTTTCTGAGTTTCACAGCTCACAATCAGTATATAATATCCCAGAAGCTATTTGATTCACTTGCCTATATTAGGGCTGTGTTACAACAGGTTGTGCTTATTTGCAGCACAGCATTACTTTGCGGTTAAGTGTCTGGAACAGTACAGGATCTTATGCCAAGAAATACTTTAAATGCTTTTTATATCTTAGGCATTGTTTTCTGTAAATATTCATTCACTGGCTCAACGCAGATGAGCATTTTGTAATTAGTGAATGTCATTGGTCATATTGTATATTCCATGTTTTTTATCCCTATAAGTGCTCTCTACAATGGAAGTTATGGTAATACTTTAGATTAGGGAACACTATTCACTATTAACTAGTTGCTTCTTTGAGTGTACATTACAAGCTGTTTATTAGTACTTATAAAGCACTTAATGGCTTATTCTACATGACATTCTAGATCCATTAAACCTGCTCAATACCTAAACATGATTACTAGAAACAACTACCTTACTATAAGTTATTTGCGTTCATGGATTTTGTTTTGAATGGCCTGGCCAAATTAGACACATGGACAAGGTCAGAAAGCTCCACTGCATCTTTTTATTTCCATTGTGGAGAAACAGAAAGTGTTATCAAGCATCAAGAGTCCCACCAAGCACCTCTGGGATGGATGGTTCTATCAGCATGCTTTGATACCAGTTCTAAAACTCTCTCCAGGATGAGAGGGCAAATCCCCATTCCCACTCTGAAATGACTGATATGAACCCTCCTTAAAGTACATGTCTTCCTATATCTGAACAAGACAAAAGAGTCCAGTGACTACAGCTTTGCAGGAACTTTTTAATTTCTTGAAAACTGAAGAAGTGAAAAAAGAAGAGGAGGAGAAGGAGGAGAGAGAGGTGTGGGACCTTCTGTGTGTCAAGTGGAATTCAAGTCCAGGGAACTGAGCAGGCAGAGTGGTGGGGCACTGGCTCCTTGACGGAACTGATCAGACTCAGCAGACGCCAAGCAAGACAGACACGTAAGACAAAAACCTTCTCCAAATCTGTCCTTCAGTGGCTGTCGTTGTCTAGATCTGTCTCTGTTTTATCTGTCTTTTTTTCTTTACCTTTTTTTTCAGTGATGTTCAGTATTTTACTATTATCATGCTGTCTAATTAAAGAAATGTAAATTTGAATGCATTAAATACTTAATACATTACATACTTCATCTTATATACCTAAAATGGTGAATTATAGCAATATAGAATACAATATTAAAAAGTATATTAAAAAGAAGACTTTTTTTGTTAAAGATTTCATCATTTGGCTTGTCAAGGTGCTTGCGTGAGCATGTCTTGACAGCTAGAGTGTCTGGACAGAAATAACCAACCAATTCTGAAATAGAGTTTTCTGTTGCTGTACTAGGCAATGCATATGGTCATATGCTATAAACTTGCATTAATGTCCTTACAAATTGAAACATCAAGAATTGTTAAGTTTTGCTATTACTGTAGGTGCGAATAGCTGGTTTAAAGTGTAATTAAGTAATGGCACCGAAAAATAGTAATCAAAATGTTAAAAGTTGCTAATGAATTGGCAATATTAGTAATGGTTTGGAATGAATGGGGCAAGTCATATGCTAAACCAGCATTTGAGAGATACCTAAATAAAAGTGTGTCCCTGCAGTGTTCCTCAGGCCACTGGTTTGACAGGCACCAGCATGTGTCAGTAGAGATTTGTCATACGATCCCTTGGTGATGAGAACCTACTCCGTTAAATAGTGGACACCACCTCTCTCTCTCTCTCTGTCTTTCACAGTCCTGTCACCCCACCACCAACCACTGACACAGTTTGCACAGATTCCCACTTTAGCCAAGGGGTTTTATGACGTCTCATAATGTTTGTTCACCTAAAAATACCTTCAGTAAGTCGGGGTGCTTTGGACTAGACTGACTGTTTGAAAGTTAAGTGTAAGCCTAGAATATAATTATTATTATTTAGTTTGTCTGTTGTGAAGATATATTACCTGGATTAGGTGTAAGTTTGTGCTGCATTTGAATACACTTAAATTTAGAAAATAAACAGCTGTAATCTGATACATAGCATTTGTTGAGAAAATTCGATTTAGATATAATTAATGTGGTTGGCATTGTTTTGATGTTAATTATTAGTAGATTAGTAGAATTAATCTTAAATAGCAAATTAAAAATGGTTAAAGCTTTAATGTGTTTCAATTGACCCAGCTAACAATTTTACTGAGGTTTTACTGAGGCTTGTTTGATGAGGTGTTTTATTAAAATATGCAGAGAAATGTATCATTGTAAACTAACAGAACATAAAAAGTGCTCATTCAGGTTAAATCTTGTTACGTAAATGCCAATAAAAATTATATAATTTCAAAATTTCTTGATAACGCTATTAGTGCTTAATGTATTTACCATGGTTATTTTGAGATGACCTGTGCAAAATTTAGGTGCACCATGATGCCATGTTGTCAATGTATGGATCTGGTCAATTTCTGAATAATTCCTGTATTGTGTTGTTTAATTCCATTAATTTTCTATTTTTTTTTTTCACAGGACTAAGATGGAGTGAGGCACAGTCAGTGAGACAGCTGAAAAAGCCAACTCTAAATGTAAACATAACACTTTGCATTTTGCTGCTCCCAAAAAGAAGGGCATCAAAAAGGGTCAGAAGGTTCAAGCTGGTAAGCTGCGGTACAGCTTCTCAAAGACAGATTTCAGGACTAGAATGAGATTGTACACTACAAAGTAAGTCTGGACAGATTGCCACTGATTCTAAGAATATTAATTCTTTAATGCTTAGAACCACAGGACTGATTTGAGTTACAAAAGAATTGCAAAGTACAAGTCAAACTTGGAAACAATGGAGCATCTTCCACAGACGAAAGGAAAAGGAGTCTTGATGTTTGCCAAGATGCGTCAAAGGATGGATGAGCTTTCCGCAGAACAAGAGGAAATGAGACGAAAAGGCATACCAGTGGATGCAGTTGTTGAACCAGAAGATGAAACTTTTAAGCCTCCTCCACAGGAAGAAAGAACACAAACCCCACAAGATATCCATGTAAGGCAACAACAACAGTATCAAGATCATCCATTTCAGCAACAGATGTTACCACAATCAGCAAATGGTATGAATGGTCTGGATCCATATCAAGGTTCGGCTGTTTCCAGATCCCTTGTCTCCAACAGAACTGCTAAGCCCTTTCTGGGTGGTCACAATCAATTACAAAAATCTTTTTCACCAGTCAGCAGTGTCTCAAGTCCAACATCTAGGCAACCTGAAAACATATTCAAGGTTCCTGTTCCAGTAAACACAACCCCACAGGTTTGGTCCCCAACATCAGACATCATTGCTTCACGTGATGAACGTATTGCTATACCCGCAATTAAAACAGGGATCCTGCCAGAAACTAAAAGGAGAGGAGTGAACAAGACAGACTCAAAACAGATGCCTCAGCTTCAGAAAAAAGGAGATCAGAAATCCTTAATAGAGTCATTTCCAGAAGAAGACTTTCTCAGTCTGGGTGCAGAAGCATGCAATTTCATGCAACCTCCAAAGATCAAACAGAAAAACCCTCCACCTGTCCTTCCCAAACCTGCCATTAACCCAGCTCACCCTCCATGGTCTGCAGAGGGTCGTACCGTGTCTCAGAGTCCCCTTGCAGCATCAAGCTCAGTTCCAGCTATGGGGCACACCCAGGTGCAGGCAGTACCCCAACAAAACCCACCAAAGCAGCCTGCTGGAAAAGCCTGGTTCCCATTGTCATCTCAACCGATACCACAGGAGGCATCACCTGCTTGGGTTCCAGGTCTGCATCAACAAGCCTGGACTCAGGCACAACACACACCAGATTCACTCCGTGCTGGTCCTTCCCAGTCTAAAACATCAAGGATTAGGCCAAATGATGGTAACTCTGTTGCTTCCTGCCCACCCCAACACCTGAGCACATGCTTTCAGGGATCTAAGGCTCTATCATCTTCTCCTAAAGGGTATTCATCAGATGCAGGTGCTTCTGAGGGACTGAACCTCAAAGGAAAAGGAGCTGAACTGTTTGCTAGAAGACAGTCCCGTATGGAAAAATTTGTGGTGGACGATGAGACTGTGAGAGCCAACAAACCCAGACCCTCATCGCCAACACTTTCAATGCCAAGCACTTGGAAATACTCTTCTAATGTCCGTGCCCCACCTCCAGTCTCCTACAATCCTATTTTGTCCCCTTTTTATCCCCTTGCAGCGGTTAAGCAACCTCCTCCTGCAACTAGTCCAAAGATTAAGTCTAAAGCAAACAGGGAGAAGATGAATCCCCCACCCAAACATCTTAATGTTCTGGATGTTATGAAACATCAGCCTTACCAATTGAATTCCTCACTTTTCACCTACAACGCCACTCCAGAGGCCAAGGAAGCAGTTCCTCATATAGAGTCTAAGCTAACTTCTGCTCAAACCCCTACCAGTTTCCAGTCCTTTGCTTATGAGCCCTCTACAGCATTCTCCCCCTCCCCACATAGCTTGCAGTCAGTTAAGCAAAATCCATCTAAAGCCACTGGAGAGGTAAGTGTTCCATACCCCTTTGTTCGTCAGTCTACATCAAATGAAGCCACCATTATTCCACAACAGTTACATGGGAAAAAACTAGCCATGCATGATGGCCCTAGAAACAAAGGCATCTCAAACTCCTCTATGCCTCCTGGTATCTCTGGGGGCAATGTCTGTGTAGGGTCTTCTTTACCTGTGACAAGTGAATATGCTTCACGGTGTGCGTTACCAGTGGCTCCAAAACCAAAGTTTTCAGCCAAAATTTCAAACACTGGAGGCAAGAAATGGAAACCAGTAATTTTGCAACAATAATTGAGTTTTTTAAAGCATATATTTAAAACAATATGTCGTGGCAGATTCAAAAAGTGCTGTCTTTGCCGTTTCATTAAGTTTAATTTTTATAGTACAATCAACTCAAAAGTCATAACCCTTTAAATGACTCTGTCTAGATAAATGCACAAGATAAGGATTTCATACAAAATATAACAGTTGTACCATAGCATTTATAAATTAGATGGATTTATTTTATAAGTTTCAGTTTTATTGTGATATGTTTCCATATTAATAACAGTTTGTTTTATTTTAATTAATTTTATTTTTTATTTATTTTTGAGAAAAACTGTTTAACATTTTCACTTTGTCTTTTGTATAGCAACACTACACATTTACCACATTATGCCAAGTGGTCCTGGATAGTAAAAAGGAATGTACTTATAACTTATTTGTCAGCCATGTTATCTGGCCAGGCAAAGCAGCAGTGAAATAATCTGTGTTAAAAGCATGAAATGCAATGTTTCAGGTCAATATACTAGATCTCTTAGATTGAGCGTCTTTGCAATTTCGTCAGACCTCCAAATCAGTTATTGTTATAGTGAGGAAACCCTTTAACAGGGTCTGTCAGTACATGGTTTTAAAAGTTTTTTTTCCTTTTGTGGACATTTGAAGTCAGTCTAATAATACCATTCAGAATACTTTGTGTTAAATATATATATATATATATATATATATTATTAAAAAAAGTTATACATTTAACAGACACAGCTGTTCAGATACAGTGAACAAAGGATTGGTGTACAGAATACTTTTAGCATATTTATTTGTACTAATTCAAATATCATTATGAATCGTTACTTCTGTTCTTATTTCCTCGGGTCATTTCAAAACTATTGCACTTCTTGATTCTTCTGTTTAATAAATATTTCCATCAGCTCTGTTTCACTTAATGTTTCCTGTGCTTTCTATTCGCTTTCCAGTGCTTTCTGTCCTCTCTAATTGCTTGTCAAATGTTCCAGAGGTTTCTTTCTGGTATTTCCCTCATGTTACTCTGCTTTCTATATGTTTTTTTCTATATGTTCTGCAAAGACCAGTCCATAAATGAAAAAAGCACAATATTTTCCTTCAGTGTATTAAAAATACATATTGCGTCAACAAAGTTTTGTATTGGGTCAACAAATATTCTTTAAACAAACTTAAATGATAAGATTTCCCAGTGATTCCATAATTTTGAATAGTTTTAACAGGTCTGTATTCTGCCAAATTCATTTTCTTCTTCAAAAGTTGTTGATATACTGTGGGTAGCTTGGAGTGGGCTGGGGCTCTGGTTTTCTAAACTCTGCACATAGCTCATTTTAAAAATAGCTCTTGCTCCACCATGTTTGAAACACACAAACCCTATTAAGACATCACTTCTGCTTAGCCATCCGATCTTACTGGTCTTCTTAACTAGTCAGGTGCCTCTAACCAGAGGTGAGCGCTAACTTACCTCTCCCCCAACTCAACACCAAACAGACTTTTAATGACAACACAACAGCAAAAGGAGTGAAATCACATTTTTTTTCCTCAATGGAGTTCCCCCACCTTCCCAAACAGAGAGTAGAAACATTTTTTTAGAGCAAAATTGTTTAAACTTTTAGTACAAATTATTTAACTTACTCAACCCTTCTTGGCACCGAGTGTATGAATTCATGATGAATTGCCACATCTGTCCCGTTTAAGTCCTGGAGGATGACCTCCTTAAGTGCTCTGGTCTTTAGTAAGGATTGTAGCTCAATTCATCTCAACAGAATCCCCCACAGGTGGTAAAGAATGTTAAGATTAGGTGAAATACATGTCCACTAGGATTTCAGGTCAGAAGAACGAATATCGTCATTACCACTGAACTTCACTGTGGGAACCAGACACTTCTCACTGTATGCCTCCTCTAGCAACACCAGAACATTTTGAACATTTTGGATCTGAAATGATTGACTTGGTCTTTTGAGACCAGAGTATGAATTCCTATAAGTCTAGATTCTGTAAATAAGGGCATTGGAAAAGATTAAATAAGTTTAATGTGCTTTAGCTCCATTAGGTAGTTCCAGTGGTGACAACAACCATGTACAGTATGTCACTTCTGCAGGCTGCATCTTACTCTGTGAGATAAATAGTCACTCTTTTCATAGCTTCTGCTGGCTCTGAGGCACTTGCATGGTATTTCTCCTGCTCTTTTTCTAACAAACAAACAAACAAACAAAAAAACTCATAAAAAACTAAAAAAAATAAATAAGTAAAAGGCCTTATTATTTCAGGGGGCTTGTCATAAGTTGTTTTTGAATGTTGGTGTTAGCATAAAGTCTGAGTGTGACTCAGTAGACTATAACATTTTTAATTGTCAGGAAATTATTTGCCCTTAAAAGTTTTGCTTTAACGTTACACTGAAAATAAAAAGAGTAATTTTTAAGTTAAGTTGTTGCAATCAGTTTATTTTAGTTACATTTGAATAAATACATTTATTTTACTAATAAATTACCTGTACCTGTTAATCAAAAGTTGCCTTGAATCTGCACTAGATTTTTTTTTAACTTTCAGGGGGGTGTACTCATTTTTGCAACACAACATTTTACCACTTTGATAATAAAATATTATTTTCCTGAATAATTTTGACATTTTGCTATCGTAATTGATCAAACAGACTTCTTGGAACATTATATCTCCAAAGAATCTTAACATGCCTTTTAAGTAAAGAGTAGTTGCTGAATTTGTTAAGTTGTAGAGGGGGTACTCATTTATGATCTGCACTGAATATATATATTTACCAGGCAATGAAAGAGTGCACACACCCCAAAAAATATTTTGGCAGTATCTAATTATAACCCAGAATTAATCCGCTGCCAATCAACCCTGACCTCCCTTGAACCAAAATAAGCATTGCCTCTAAATAGCATTTACAGACAAAGTCCAGGAGAGGGCAGTCAAAATGCATGTTTTCATTTATTTGTTAAGATATACAGAAGTGACAATAGTTTCTTTGTGTTACAAACTAAAATTTGCGATTATTTGTTCATATTTATGCACTTGTGTATAATTGATTTACTACTGAAAAAATAGTGAATGTCTATCTTTCTCTGTGTATAGGGATTCAGCAGGAGCCGTTCCTTGTCTTTCCCCCAGAGACTGTCCTCTGTGTCTCCCGCCTCCCCTGTGTCCACTCCAGGTGTTTATTCAACACGTCAGTCACTGAACAGGCAATATTCATGGGTGGAACAACCCCAAAAAACACTCTCCTCTGTAGAGGAAGTTTCTCAAAGCCTCTTTGGACCTTATGAGTCCAAAATTTCTGCTACTCATAGAAAATCATTACCAGAAACACCAGCAGAATGGAGATAAAGAGTTTTCTACGAGGCTGTTGGTGGCCCACAGGAGATGGAGCCTATAATAGCTGTTACATCCCTTACCAACAGCTTTTCTTCAGTGCCAAAAGAACCAGTACATGGGCCGCCTTTCCGTCCTGCACAGCCTCTGGTGACCAGCAGCAGGTACAGCAAGGGTACTTCTCTGCCAACAAATTTCACACTTCACACAAACTGTCCACAATTGCATAGAGTCAGTTGGAAACTGTAATTAAATATTCTAGCTATATATCTCATGGTATATATATATATATATACTAATATTTATATACATGACATCTCTCACATTATATATGAGCAAAAACAAACAAACAAAATATTCCAGGGGAGTATTAGATTAGATTAATTTCATTTGTACAACTAAGTTCAATCTTTAGTTGTGACAAAAGCAGTCAGTATGCAACAATGAATAATCTGAACTACTGATGCGATTCAGATCACCCATTAAAACATGGCAGTTAAAGTCAAGCTTGCAGAACAAAATCTTTGCATTTTTTTATGAATTATCAGTGATTTTTAATCATATCAGAAGTGATATAAGTACAATGCTTTCACTGTGTTGTTCTTAATCTTTGATAATATCTCTGATAGTATGTGTGTTTAATATGCACATAATTATGTTTCTGGTTGATTTTAAGGCATATTAAATATGTTTGTGCAAATCTTCATCATGGATTGACTGCAGTTCGTATAAATTGGATTATTGCTTTTGAAACTAATGTTCAGTGTGTAATTTATAATGGCAAGATATTTAATTTTACATGTTAAATTTTCTATTTATCTGTCAGTGTGTGAATCAGTAACCTTTTTATAATACAAACAGTACAAAATATTTGTTTATTTCTATTTGTAACTTCATTCAAATATGCACATTGTTTAAATGATTTTGCTTTAGAAAACCATACAATACTTTTAAAATCCAAACTCACCACAAACAAATGTAATTCTTATCTATCACAACATGTATCAAGCTGTTCAATAAAGAGTTCTACAATGACCAAAAATACTGTTATGTTCTATTTACCAATTTGCTTCTACCATTTGTTTCTATCAGATCTTTTCACAGACAATAAAACTGCTAAATAGATTAGGCCTATTTGATTTTCTCTTTGAGCAGACAACTATCTCAGTGCTGAGTCCTAGAAGATGTGTTATGCAACAATGCAGGAGCAGGATCTTCATATTTCTTGAAGGCCTGCCATAAATGACAAGCAAGAAAATCCTGAAGCTAACAATTACACAGACTAAAACCCCCATCACCTTTTACACACATGCACAAAAAGTACTCACTCACTGACTTTGTACACTTTATTCCCATGCATACAGTTCACCTCCCTCCCCCTCCATACCAACTTATACCATTGTGAGAGGTTTGAGTGCTGAACACAGCTAAAATTAGCCTATTGATGTAAGCTGGCGTTCCACTAACACCCGCACACACCCCCACCCCAGTGCAAGTCAAGAACAGAGTGCGAGACAAAGACAAATCAGGCCGGATCGATCTACCTAAAGTAACCTCTTACTTTGTACAGGTAGAACTCAAGACACACGCAGATCTAACAGGTAAGAAGATGGCCTTCCTTAAGAGACTGTGTGCAGTGTGGACATAATGATAACGGACATGTGTTATAACAGTGTTGGGGTTGTGTTTTGTGGACAGTTCTGACACTTAAACTGTGGTAACAAAACATAGATACTCAGAGATGTATTATTTTAGATGGCTTTCTTAGAAGACTGAAATTGGATAAATGTGCACATGATAATGGAATGAACTAAAACAGAAGCCCTAACAAATGGACAGAAATATAAAAATGATTGTTTAGGAATTTCTTTCTGAATTGTGCAATCATATGATTTTTTTATTTAGCATGACCGCAATATAAAGTACACAAATAGATACTGCTAATGTTAGGCAACCATAAAAAACTATTTCATGAAGAACAGTTACCAACAAAGGGAGAATTCAGAGATTGGTCTTTTTGAACTTTTCAATGAGAACAGCAAGTAAATGATTGAATGGCAAGGCCTTGCAAACTGTGCCAAGAAAGTTTCTTTTGGCTTTGCTCAGTCTCAGTAACCCAGTCTACACCCTGGACACAATGTTCTGTCACCAGCTCATGCATAACCATGATTTGTATCACTTCATGACATATGACATCTTGCTCTGTATAAAGAATTGGCTTGTGGTCAGGTAAGTTTCACCTTTGCACTTTAATGACAGTTATGCAAGGGTATTTCCGGTAGTTTAGAAAGCATAAATATTTCATTTTATACAACTAAAGTATTTTATTCAGTAACTATAATACAAGTCTTTAAATGTCATTGTGAATTTAACTGAAAAAAAAGTCTGTCTCTAAAAACAAAGAATATTGTAGTTATAATAATAGACAATTCCATCTCATTTAAAAAAGCATCATCCTCGTATAAACTTTTTTTCCAGACAGGTTCACTTGGGACATTTCATCACATCATCCTATAAACTGACTTTAGATACTTCTACTACAAGTATCTGTGTCCTTTATGTATTGCAGCACTACTGGGATTCTCTTTTAAACCAACATGTCACAGTTCAGCACTCTTTCAGTGCATGAGAGGAAGAAGCAGGCAGCTGCCCTTTGCCATGAGGTCCATGGTGGTGCCAACGGTATAACCTTCTATCAAAACCTGCTCTCAGATCAGCACTGAATGATTACAGAGCACAGCACTGAACGTAGCTGCCAATCACAGACAGAAACGCCAACATTTAGAATGTGGTTGAGGGCCACTGCCTCATTCTAGCCATAAATAATCGTGTGTGGATGTTCTGCTGCCGGTAGCAGTGGATTCACTCTGTCATTGTCACAGGCTATTTCTGCAGAGGCTAAAGTTGGGAGGATGGGGTAGGACAGCTGTGTTGGAGCCGAAATGAGAACAGAATAAAGATCATGGAGAACAAAAGAGCTTCTCCTGTTTAAAAAAAATCCCCTGAACCTTTCACAGTCCTTTTGTTATTTCATTTTATATTAAGTACAATTTAATTAAACATTGTATATTGAAACATCAACATTAATGACACACAAAATGAGTGCTTGCTATTTTAATTATTAAGTTATGTTTTGGAATCATTTTGGAAATGTTCAGAATAACGTCATCAGCATGGCTGAAAAGCTCCTGCAGCAATAGCATATGACATGCACCTTATATAATTTCCCCTTTAATAAAACTTTCATAACCATCATAACCTTTTAATAATGAATTATTTTAAGGTTTCTATTAAGGTTGAATGATTTTTCATGTGACCTTTCATAACATGTGTGGATCTAACACAGGTATCCAGACTATAACCTTTTGAATTTTTGGTTTCTTCATATCATGATTTGTTGTTTGAATAAATGACACCTATACAATACATATGCCCATATACAATATACACAATACATACACGTATGTATTTAAATATGGATCATATGAAGCATCTAAAAGTTCACTTCATAGTAACTTTCATATCATTCACTATTAAGTCATTAACAGGCATTATTACATGCTATATTGTAGTAATGTCTTCATAAGAATCATTAATTATTGGCTATATAAATTCTCAAGAGCCATGTATGGCTATAAAAATCTAAAGCATCATCCAAGGTTTTAAAAATGGCCCTGTTGAATTATTTTATAATGTGTGATATTAATGCAGGTTTTACTATGGACCTGGGAAAGAAACTTTCCACTCCAAAGGACATCATGCTGGAGGAGCTGTCTCTCTTGTCAAACCGAGGGTCACGTCTTTTTAAGATGAGACAACGGAGATCAGAGAAATACACGTTTGAAAGCATTCAGAATGAAGCCAATGCCATGTTTAATGTAAGTAGCATCTTTATTGTCTTGAACTTGTATGTATAACAAAAGTCTATTTGCTTTTAATGTGAATAGCCATGATTATATTGCAGATTAAAATCAATGTAGTACATATTATGGCACTAATAATACCCATAATTTCTAACCTACTTCTGATGTGCGCTCAGATATCTAATTTGATGTTGATTTTGAGTCTAGAAAGACTAAACTGTTCTGTTATATAATTGTGACTTGCTTGTTGAGCTACTATGTGTGTGGTTACTTTGTAAAGCAAGCATGTGCTCAGCTGAATGAATGGCAGCCACACATGGAAGATAGCAAATGCCACGTGCCTGTGTCCTTCCCAGTGTTCCTTCTTTAGGATCAGCACTGAAATGCGTCCCTGACAACCTACTTCATTTATCGCTGTTCAAGTGTGTGTGTGTGTGTGTGTGTGTGTATGGTCGTTCTCCACTGTGTACCAAATGCATTTCTACATAAATGACAGCTTGTTAATGGGTTAAATCAAAGGATTTATAATGTACACGTAACTACACATAACTGTAAATGTATACATAATGAAATTACTGTACAAAAAACACTGTATCCCTTGAATAGAGCAGATTGCTACCAAAACAACAGTCCAAGTAAAATAAATCCTAAATAATGTTTCAGTCATAATTTGTGAAAGAAAAAAGAATGGCAGAGCTGTGGCACTATGGTAGTGAAAGTGTTCTTAATATAATGATTTTGTTGAAGGACATGATCTGACATCTGGACTGAAGTCCTAACCATTTTGTGTGTCAAACGTGGCTCTACTTACCCATCTCCCTTCTGCCTTTTTGGAGATAGTGCTTTCACAGCACCATGTTAACAGTGGAACAAGGTCACTTTCAGGCCACTTTGTCCACAATTTGAAATGTATAAAATATTTATAAAACTGTTTGTAGTTTTTTTGTGTCTTGCTACACATGCACAACGAGGTACTATATGTCCAAGTTGAAAGTGACATTTCATTTTAGAATGAAAATCAAGCCAATGCAGAAAACTCAGCAAATAAAGGAGTTGCATCAAAAACGCCCCCAAACACACCAGATCCCAGAAATCCAGCAAACCCTCAGGACATTGCACCAGGTATGTCAAAATCAACAATGTTTATAATGATATTGAAACTATTTTCACTAATAAATTGCTATTAACTTATACATATAATTACAAAGAAACATAAAGTAAAACATTGAATTAAACATTAAAAAAGAAAAACAAAACAAAACAGTTTTAGAACTACTTTTATTCAAAAGCTGCTTCGTTTTAACAGTTTGAATAGGGTGGTTTATATGAATTCTTAATGCATGTCATAATGGTGGATGAGTCAGAAAGATTGCACTGCTCATGCTTTACTCTTGTTATCCACCCTGACTAGCTTGTAAGATGCTTACAAAGCCTCTTGTATCATCTGTGAAAGAGTAAGTGCAATGGAGGCAGAGATATTGAAGAGAGAATATGATAGTGACAGCACATGCCACCCCCAACTCACCTTCTATTTCTAGCTGAGTGAATCACTCTGAGTGACTTTAAATGGGTTAAAAGGGTACTGTATGTGTGTCGGTTTTACTCTGTGAATGTGCAGTAAATGCATGCTGATTTTGCTTTGTAAAAAAAAAAAAAGAATCCTTAAGACCATATTGCACTACTGAATCCAAGTCAAAATATAATTTTTATTAGGTTTTTTAAGTTTTATTGTGGTGCAGTTCAGTTTTAATATGCCTGATTTGGTTTATTTCTACTCCTTTCATCTTAATTTAGGTCAGTGCCTGTCAGTTTATATGGTGTGTTCTACATATGATCTTCTTGCAGAGGCTACACTATATCAAGAACTCCAGATCAGTCTATAACATGAAACATATGCAGCAAACTGTTGTTTTTTGCAGGATATGGAGGTCCACTGACAAACATTCCTCCAGAGAGGTTCAATGCCACAGCTATGCCAAAATCCTACCACTCCCCCTGGGAAGAGGCCATCATCAATGACCCCACGCTGGCCGACACACTTAAAGTTCACATGCCAGTGCCTGAGCCTAAGACAGACCTGCCTGACTACAAAAGTTTTAATAGGTATTGCATTTTTTCTTAACGTCGAATCATGCAACATGAATACTGATTCCAAAAAAACTTTTATTTAGTTTCCTTTTAATTTTAGAAAAATCGCATACAATGTAATGTTAATTTATTTTTCAAATAAATATAGATTAATGATAGTTAACATGGTTACCATTTTACAGTGCACCTTTGATCTATTGCACAAAGTGGATATAGTCAGTCCTGCAATAATGTATCCGCACAACACAGCACCATCATGAGGAGATAAACAGGAGGTGCAGTCTCAATATCCATATAACCAATCATTCATATGTGAAATATGTGTTAAAACTGAGTTATTCATATGAGCTTTTATCTCTGAAATTGGCGCTGATTTATATAAAATGTCTGATTTTATTTTTATGCTAGATTTCAGCACAAAATAAAGAAGAATGAACACAACAAACTAACAAGAAAAAAACGCACTGCAAATACAATGTTTTTAAAGGTTATGTTGGTTTATTTAAAAAGTTATCATATCTAACATTAAAAATAGTTTAATGACACATGTGTATGTGTGTTTACTTGTTTATGCTACATCAAGGGGAACCAATTGTTCCCACAAGGATAGTAAAACCTTTTATTTTTGACATTGTGGGAACCGGCTTGTGTAACTGAACAGAAACCAATACAAATGTGTGAGTAATTAAATCTCTGTTTCTTAGAGTGGCTACACCATTTGGGGGGTTTGAAAAAGCCCCACGAGGCATCACATTTAAACTTCCAGAAGTGGACTTGAGTACTCCTCGGTACCCTGAGCTCCAGGATCCTACAGCCAAGCGACCCACTTTCAACAGGACTGCCCAGGGGTGGATGTCTGATGGCACGCCTCTCATTTTACCCACTGTCTCCCTGGAGCCTTTCGAGATCCCTGAGTCTGACGATCTGTAACACAGATTCAAGCCCTTCTCGTTACCCAATCACAATGAGCCTGACTGAGGTATAGGGTGTGTGTAGATGTCTAGTTTGTGTGTTAGTATTCTTTTTATTCTCTGAAGTGAATTTTGAACTGCTGTTCTTGGGACGGCAATTACCCAATATCATTTTTGTAAGGAATGCCTCAGAACTGAATATTATGTAACAAAACATGTGAGGGAGCATTAATAATTGTCATCAGAATTAAACATTTCTGTTGTGTTGAAATCCATAAGCACATTATGCCACATGTGTTTTGATGTGTTTAGTTAGATCACCTATCATTATTTATTGATGAAGACTCGTTTTTGCCTTTCTACAATTTGCATAACAACACACATTGTACGATACATTTATTAATACATCCAGGAAATTACAGTGATTTTCAACAACATTATGCATGATTATACTGTGAAACATTACCTGTTTTCTAAGACTGCGTTCACATTTATGTAATATCCAGCCTCAAATAATTTGTAAGTTACTTTTTTTGTGGTGAAATATTTTGCACCCTAGATTCTATGGAAACTCACAAAGCTTTGTATAACAGTAAAATCAGTCATTTTAAATTCTGAAATCACAAATTGATCAGAGATAGATCAATAGTGGAAACAGCCATGTAAATATAATGTGCTGAATGGCTGAAATCTTGTTTGTACTGTAAAAAAATATATATTATTATTATATTTCTGAAAATTTGTTTTGTGTAATGTATCTTTTGGCTGATGTTTATCATTATATTCACAGTGTTAGAATTTTTGCTTGTAGCTTCAAAATAGTGGACACAAATTGTTCAAATAAAATGCATATTTATTTCAAATTTCTGTTGTTGGTGATTTATTAAATATGTATTAGTTTGATATATGGTCAATAATGCTAATGATGCCCGAATGGTGTTTTCACAACATACAGTATGTACATCTGCATAGTAAATCATCATCATCCAGAACAGTCTCTGGAAGAATCTGTCTCAGTTCCCCTGAGGCATAGCACACAGACATATCCTCTGACACAGTCTATATTTACAGGAGTCATAAGTAGCCTTAAATTTGACACTCTCTGTGCTACAGTTACAGTAAACACAAAGACTTTCAGACAGTCAGCAAATGCTTCCTTTGAGCGGTGCAATAAAATGTGCATGGAAAAACATTAACTATTTTACAGCAGAATACTTAAAGGCCATTAAATAATAAATAGCTACACTGTAAAAAAAAACAACATAGAATTTTTTACATTTTTGTTTTGGTAAAAATGTCTGTTAAAAAAACTAATTTCTTGCATAATTACTGGTTATTACTGTAATTTTACATTAAATCTCTTTATAATTACAGTTTTTCAAAAACTTTTAACGTAACAATTGTCAGAATACAGTAATACACTTTTAAAATAGAATCTTTAAAGAATGATTAAAAAAAGCTTAAGTACAGATAATTACTATTTTTAGTATAAAAAACAGTAAATAGTAAATACATTTATTCAATATTTATTTTCATGATTACACTATAACATTGTCACTTTAATTTTAAGGGCATCACTAATTTACTATCCCAAGTGTTCAAAACCTCATTTATGCATTATTTTGTTGATCTGAAAACTAATTACCTTTTAGCTCCAGCTATAAACTTCAGTTCTGGTATTTGTTCTTGGCTGATAGCACTATTGCACTGACTGATAGACTATTTTAAAGCTGATAAAATGTTCTTGTGGTGTGTTCATGCAGTTTGTGCCTGCAGCCTGGTTCCACCTTATTATTCACACACCAATGAGCAGCAAATGCTAATTATAGTCAGAAATATACATCATATAAGCTCATATAAAGTGAGCCAGTATATTATGCATACTGTGCTGTCCTTCACAAAAAAGCAGTTCAAAGTTCGTGAAAAAGTTCATGAAGTAAACTGAATTTATTTTCAAGCATGTGATTTTAGTTCCTTTCACTCACATCTGTAAATGTTTACGTTGCCATCATGATGCAAAACAAAATATAACACTGGACCACAAAACCAGTAAGTCGCACAGGTTGTATAGCCAACATTGTATGGGACAAAATTATTGATTTTTCTTTCATTTCAAAAATAATTAGAATATTAACTAAAGATCATATTCTATGAAGATATTTTGTAAATTCCTTACCATTAATATATCAAAACTTAATTTTTGATTAGTAATATGCAATGCTAAGGACTTCATTTGGACAACTTTAATTCTCTCTCTCTCTCTCTATGTATTTGTTTATTTATTTAATTATTTTTTTTTGCACCCTCAGATTCCAAATATCTCTTCCGAATATTGTCCTATCCTAACAAACCATAAATCAATGGAAAGCTTATTTATCCAGCTTATTTATTAAGATTATATATGTATAAATCTTTATCACAAATGTAAAAACAAAAATACAAAAACAAAAGCTAACATATATTCATAAAATCATATATTTGAGCAGTTCGCTTAATCAAAACAACATATTTCATCACCTTTGAGTCACATGGTTTTGCGCATAGGCTATTTTGCCCCAGTTTCCTGTGGAATTGGTTTATTGTTGCATAAGTTTCAGTTCATATCCCAAAGGTCATCTTGTTTAAACTTCTGGAGTAGTCTAATTTCATAAAAGTCGACAGTAATTGTAATATAATAACAATGTTATGCCATGATCATGTTAAAACATGATTTATTTATTTATTTATTTATTTAAATCTGTGACACGTCAAGCACTGCAATGGCCAGCATTGTACAACAATGTAAATGTCACATCGGTTGTTTTGCTGTGTCTCGTGAGAATCCACGCCCTCCGCACACGCGGGTTATTCCTGCGGAATGACAGTAAATAGTGTAGCGGTATATGAGGGGCGGAGTCAGCGCGTCTAACTCCACATCCATCAGAATAATCTCCAGCTCAGGACCTGAACGGATAAATCCTCATGCCGATGAGTGTGGAGGAGCAGGAATGCATGAACATGGACACGGTGCTGCGGTGTTATTGTGTTTAGGCCTGTAAGAAGATCTTTGACCATATGGATTTACTGCGCTTTATGTCACGCTGAGCAATGAAGGATTCCGACGGCAAGTAACTTGAGCTGGACGTGCATAATGAACTCAGCTCCTAATGTACAGACGTGGATAAACACGCTTCTAAAAGCAGAATTTGAGTACCAATATACTGGACACGTGTAGGTAAGCTGTTCTTGTTTATTCCTGACTGTGTCTCAAAACCTAGATAGCTTCCTATATGGATAGCATTTTTGGGCATCATAGGCGCGTTCTAATGCCCAAAAATGCGGCATAGAGCAGGTCGCCTGATGCGCATGCGCAGAAACAGGTGTAACGGCATGCTGAGCGAATTTTTGCTTTTGTTTATCATGTCATGTTATGCAGACACTGTTACAAGACGTCATAATAATGGACTCTGTTTCAGAACTACTTAAAACACGCACACAACTGTTTTTTAAAAGGCTGTATGCAATGTAAGTGACATTCAGCAGTCTCACTGCGCTTTTTAAAAACAAATGAGCTCATATAGCCATACATTGTCTGATAGTTCTGTCACAGTATTTTAACTATTCGTTTAAAAAAGGCATAAAAAGAACAGTACCACAAATTCAGAATTCAGTTATTCAGAAAGTACGGTTTTCCATGACGAACATCTCTGCATAGCAATTTAATAATGTATAGCTACTTACTATATTATTATTTACACTGGTAAAACTCCAGAGCATCATATTCTTTAGTGTAAATATTCAAATGCTTGTGAGAACCACACAAATTCTTCAGAAACCCCTTCAATGGTTCTTTGTAAATTTAATTTCATACTGTTAGAAATTCTGCATTTTCAGTAAGAAGAGGCAGGAATTCAGCATCAGTGCTGCAGCTACCTACAGCCCATCATCTTCATGCGGTAGCCATGGCAATGGTCCAGCATTTACAGTAATATACTGCGACACTGCGGCAACAAGTTCTATGTTCATCCTGACCCTGGCCACAGAGGCTCCGGGTAGAGAATTGCCTCTTAGCATTGAACACCAGTCAGAGATCCTTACAGAATCATTAGTTTCAGACATCATGACACAAGTGAACTTCTCAAAAAGCTACAGTTATATGCAATAATACACTGTAATAATAACAAATAACAACATAAATACATGTGTAAAGATGTGTTATTTCTGTATTTTTTTATGTTTGAATAGACTCAGTGGTTTGTGTCAAGACTGAAATGTCAAGCTTCTGTCATTCATGTTTAATAAGTTTCAGAGGTGTCAAAGTAAGCAGTGCGTTCCTGTCTAAAAATGTGGTACTTTGAATGATAGATGATTACTAAAACACAAGATAATATCTAGATTTTTGTAATAATTCAGTTGCATAGAAACAAAGTATTATGTCCTCAAAAGTTATTAATGTTCCATTTAACAGTTTTTAATATGTTTCTCAAAAGAAAACACAAATCAAAACTGCCACATTTCACATAGGTCATTGAAAAAGTGTTTGAACATTTAAATTTTTTGATCCATGGATGCAGTAACGATGGTAAATGTGTTTAATTTCTTTGGGCAATGGATAAAAGTAAACCACACAAAAAAGACCTCAATTATAAACAGACTATAAACAGTCACTACATTTGTTTCATGTACTTACATTTTTCAGCTATTTTAGTTTAGTTTTTTGCTGTCATGTTTTTCAGATAGTACCGTTGTCATTGTGCCTCTCAACATTGAGGTGAATACCAGAGATAACGTCTAATGAAATATTTGGACTTGCCTGGATTTTCATTGTGAGCTCAACCAGTAAAAAGCTAGCCAGTCAGCATCTATTTTATGAACTATTGATCTATAGGCAGAATGACCATACGGTACATCCATTTTACAGATGTCTAGGCTTTCTAAATTAGCTTAAATGTCTATGTTTGTTTTCCTATTGTTTTCATACTCGAAAGATAATGACCAATTAGTGGCGTTCAAGAAAGCGGGATCTTCAGAGAATGATCAAAGTAATATGAATACATCTACACTCAGTGTATGAGGACTGAGGACCTGTCTGTGGGTTGTAAGCAGATTATACAAAAACATGGGATTGTGCAATTCTTTTGAATCCACAATGAATGCCCATATTCTATATACACTTTATGCCCAATTATCTATGGTATACTCTTGAGAATTCAGGTAACTGTGACAAAGACTTTTAAAAGAACAAAGCACCCTGTCATGAAAATTATCCATAAACCTTGTGTACAGAAGAATACGTAACTCCTAATTGCAAATAGCATCAGCGTTTATGTAATAATTCTGTGTACAAAATGGCTGTAGTACCCTGATGTAGCTTTCTATTCAACAACATTGATTTTGTCTCTTCATATTGCTCACCTATTGCACCCCCAACCCTTCTCTTCATGTCTCTCCCTCTCTGTAGGTCTTCCTTTGTTAGCCAGTGTTCTACTTCAGTGACTGTCCTGAGGAGCCTTTATGAATGACCCCCTTCAGTGACCTCCATTGACTTTGCTGGAAATGCTGAGCAGAGTAATGGATTTGTTCTTCTATCTACATCCATCCTCATATTGCCAGTGTGCCTGGATGCAGATGAATCCACACATACCGAGGAGACAGAGTGTGATCATTGTCATAGTAACTGCTGGACTGATAAAGCAACGTGCTGCAACTTGTGGCTAAAAGTCACATGTTCCCACTTAATTAAGAGCTACTGTTTTGAATGGTTCCTTTTATCCAAATGGTGTGCTGTCAAATCCTGCACATCAAAAAGAAATCCAGTGCAGTGTATTTGGCTCTTTTTGTAGGGCACTGTGAAGTTGGTCTTCTCTGTCAGGTACAGGGACTGCTGAAAACTAATGTTGCCTACAACAGATGAATCAACCTCAAGTTGCTTCAGTAATTGACTCTGGTTGTTTGCTGGAGAGGGCCAGGCTCCAACCTCATGGCATGGGTCAAACTATTTAAAAAGCCTGGAGGCAACATGGCTGGTACAGGTGCCTGGAGCGGGACGGGGCTGGGCAAGTCCTACCAGCCGGGCAGTATGATCTCTCTCGCTTTGACCAAAGGTCTTCTTAATGAGCCAGGCCAGAACAGCTGCTTCCTCAACAGTGCTGTTCAGGTGAGTGATATTCTGGTGAATTTTAAAAAACATGTGCAGGTGTGGGATTTCACAAATAGTGAATGTGAAATATTCTGTGTAGTGCTAATGGAAGTCAACATTGCAAAAACTGACAGATGTTATAAGAGATGTTGAGAACTTGTGAAAAATGGTTATTTATTGGCTTCTGTGGTTTCCTGAAGAACGTTTTATTTGTGAAAGTTTGTATATAGCTTTTCATTAAGGGTGCAAAATGATTTACAGTGGTTCACTATAGTGGGCTGATTTTATGCAAACTAAAAACCTGTTTCTTACAGGTTCTTTGGCAGCTTGACATCTTCAGGAGGAGCCTGCGGCAGCTTTCTGGCCATTTCTGCTTGGGTGATGCCTGTATTTTCTGTGCTTTAAAGGTACATACATGAAGGCTCAAATGTCTCAAAACCTAGTAGGCTTGATTGTTTGAATTTCTGTGCTAATGATATGAAAATGATTTAAAATTGTGATTTTAACTAAGTAACTAAGTTTGCATGCAATAGAAAATGTGATAGGTGAGCAAGATTTTGTCCATTTGGAATTGATTAAATGATTGGAGTGTTGTCATTTGCAAATTGCTGTGATCTCATGTGAGTGACAGATTGCTAGATTATCAACCAGCCCTTGTACCTGTGTTCACGTCAGATTATGGATACATGAATTAAAAAAGGCCATATATAAGTCATTTATAATAAACACTGCAATATTCAATAAAAATAAATCAAAATAATAGTCTATTTTTATTTCTTGGTCAAAACATGTGTCCTTTATGAATAAAAATATCTTACTGCTTTGTGGCAATCTGTTGAAAATGTTTTTTATTCAGAATTCACTGAATACTAAAAGGCATAGAAAGTAATTGAACATATATTATGTCACTCAATATTGGTGTGTTTTACAAATGTATTATTTCTTTTATTTTACATCTTATGATTATTAGACATGTATTATCTTAGTTACTAAGACAATGTAAGAATCAAGTGCCAGCATTAATTCTGGTCTGTTGTACAGTTCATGTGAGGGGTGCTATTTATGTCCTGTGTGTCAGTGACTGTTAATAAAGATTCTTCCAATGAAGAAAATCTCAAATCAGTTATGCACTTCCATTATGGTTAGGATGTTGTCTGTGAATAAAGCTGTTCTTTTAGACAGTAAACAAACTGTGAGTCTGGGCCTACTGTGTTCTGAGACACAACCAAAGTGTTTCAAAGTGTTTCTCAAGGATCCCTATATTGCATTTCTGAATTGTGTATACTGCATTGCTGAATTTGTATGTGAGGATTATTGTATTGTTTCTTTTCACAGAGCATTTTCTGTCAGTTCCAGCAGAGTAGAGAGCGGGCTCTGCCGTCAGATACCCTGCGTCATGCTCTCGCTGAGACCTTTAAAGATGAGCAGCGCTTCCAGCTGGGCCTCATGGATGATGCAGCAGAGTGTTTTGTATGTTTGACCTCAGAGAAAACATGTATATGTACATTGAATATGTAAATGTAGAATTTCAATGTACTTTTTTGTTTAGCTGTGGTGCAAAAAAGACTGCTGACATTTAGACCTTAGTTAAGGCCAATGCCAATGCCTGGTTTCTAAAGCTAGTAAGCTTTTATTAAAACTGGAGTTATATGGTAGTGTGCTTAAATGTATGCACCTCTGGGAAGTTAAATTGGAAAGGTTAAAGTGGTTTATACATCATCACCGTACAGCTGATCTAATTTGATCTGGGTCCATATGATGTGACCATCACAAACAGTTATGTGTGCACTGCATAGGGGCGTAAGCCACATTTTATGAGCTCTGCAGTGTCTGGGTACTGCTTAAATGTTTGCATTTTATAGGAAAAGCTGCAGAACAGAATTAAATATAGTTCACCAAAAATGAAAATTATGTCATTATTTACTCGCTATCATATTGTTCCAAACCTGTATTGATATTCTTTTTGTTTCTGTGGGACACAAAATAAGCTATTTTGAAAGTCAGACATTTTTCAGAATCATATGGGGGTAGGTAAATGATGGCATGATTACAATGTTTTGTGATTATTATCAATTTAAAGGCCTTTCTAGCTTGACTTTTGTTTGGTGAAAAATCTGGAAAAGCTAAATGGTGAAATTAGAATGTATATATTGTCCTTATAAACTATTTCTTATGGCAAAAGTTTTGTAAATTATGTTTATTATGAGCAATTCGATATAATTGTTTACCGTTTATTTGCGTGGAATAATTTTAATCCTTTTGGTGCCGTTAATGTGCTTTATTTTAAGTAGCTGTTTTGAGTTGTTTGGCCTACTTTGTGATAGGTTGATGTCTCTAATAATAACAATGATCTTTTAAAAATAACATGAAGAAGTTCGAGTCTAGCACTAAGAATAACTGTGTCAGTAGAGTCTGATCTATCACTGATCATTGTTTCCTTTTTGCTTGCTTTTCCCATCTGTTTTGTAAACTATGGGAGACAGGAGAACATTTTAGAAAGGATACACCTGCACCTGGTTTCTGATTCAGCCACAGAAATGTGTACTTCCAAATCGTGCATCACCCACCAGAAGTTTGCCATGACTCTCTATGAGCAGGTACTTTTTCCATTTTCACTAAAACTTACTCAGCTACTGCTCGAAATAACAGTTTATTCTCAGTGTTTTCTGTGTTAGTCTTTGAGACATGAAGTCATTCCAAGGCACAATTACAATGGCATATTTCTGTATTTTTTTGTTGGTATGGTTAGACCTCACTTTACCCTCACAGAAGTTTCTTTCCCTATGTAGTTTGTTTGTCGTAGTTGTGGAGCATCATCAGACCCTCTTCCCTTCACTGAGCTTGTGCACTATGTATCCTCCACAGCCCTATGGTGAGTGAAATAATCTACTATAAGTAATAATCCACTCCAAGTAATATTGTATATGCTTTTTTGAATAGTGTCAGTGTGCCAACCGTTTACATTGAAGGATTACAGTTTAATTTGAACAAAGTGGAATAGAGGTCGGCAGTACAGTATGTCTACTCCCTAGAAACAAATGATCCTCTTTGTGCTCTTTGCTCTTTTGTCAGTCAACAAGTGGAGCGAATCTTGGAGAAGACAGACAGACTGCGTTCAGATATGTTTGGTGAACTGCTGCAGGCAGCCAACACCATTGGAGATCTCCGCAACTGCCCTGTATATCAGCTTTTCTTTCATTTTGAACTAGTTGCATGTACATTAGATGCTGACACCTTTAAGTTTAATGTCTTAATTGTGTTGTTTATTACTATTTGACCTGTACTTGTCATGTCTGATAACTTCAGAGCATATCTTTTAAGTTGAACCTGTGAAACCAAACCAAAGAAAAGCAAATAAAAACATTAAATTATATTAAAATAAAAACTTTATTAAATTTTTATATATAAAGAGTTAGATAACAGATAACTCCGTTTTCGCAAATAAACTATTAATATTCTGTTTATGGACATTGTATTAATACTTAGTTCTATATGATGAGTTTGATAAAACTCATTGCTTCTTCTCAGGCTGCCAGCTCTCAATTTTAAAAGGCTTCTTATATTGTTATTTCAGCTGAGCACAAATTGCACAGATAATCTTATATCCCTGAAATAGCTGTCCATTCCATCAGTAAATGAGAAACGACCTGAAGCTTTAGCTGTGTCACTGTAGTCCTAATAATTATCATGTCAAGCCACTGTTAACCTCTTTTCTCGTCAGACAACTGTAGTAAAGTGTTAAATCTAGATATCTCTCTCAAAGGTCTTCAAAATAGAAATGGATAAAAACAAAACAAATAAATAAATAGGTATTGTTTATGTTAATCATAATCACACCCCTAGGGCTCTATTCAAAATTTTCACCACATAGTGTTTCGGATTGACTTAATTACTGTAATTAACCTCTGTTTATGCTTATTTTCTTGAATGCACTTTCGTCTTGATATGCACTATACAAATAAAACAGTATTATTATAATTATATGCTGCATCGGCATGCCTTTTGCTTGCTGTTTTCCCCACCTGTAAGTCGCTTTGGATAAAAGCGTCTGCTAAATGAATAAATGTAAATGTAATGTAATGTAATGCCTTTGTTTGACATTTTGCTCAGTGTAATTTGATCTGTGCATTGCAGAGTAACTGTGGGCAGAGTATCAAAATCCGCCGTGTGCTGATGAACTGCCCAGAGATCGTCACCATTGGCTTTGTGTGGGACGCTGAACAGTCTGACCTCACTGAAGATGTCATCCGCTCTCTGGGCCCAAACCTCAATCTCTCGGGGGTGAGGGTCAAATCTCTCTGCACAACTCTGGCTGTCTAAATGCATTTTTATTCTGGATATATGGCATATATACCAAAGCAGTCCAAAACTAAACTTCTATTTCTGTTTTTAGCTGAGTTAATATCTTCATAAATTAAGATGTTATTTCAGCTAGATTACAAGGCAACACTTCTCAATTTCATTTATTTTGAGTTGAAGTTGAAATTTTTTTTTAAATAAAATAAAAAATTAAGATAACTAACTAAAATATAAAAAATAATAATAAAATGACAAACACACACTACCAAATACTAAAAATTTTAAATTTAAATGAGAATTACTTAATAAATGTGTTCATTAAGGAATGCAAATTCAATACATCTTTGTGGCCTCACTGTACATGCATAAATATTAAATGTGAAATTCAAATGCCACATTTCTGCTTTCAAGTATGTGTAGTTAAAGTCAGCCAGACTCTCCTCTGTTAGACCTCGGTTTCCTCCTCAGCAGTCATATGAATGCTGCAGGCCAATATCACATAATGTCTAGGTCACTACACCAGAGGAGACATCATGAACCTTGGCACACTATGACAAAACCATCCTGTACATCGGCTTGAACTCCCTGAGCTAGAGGCAGTTTACCCTTTAGTTTTGATTTGAGAGATTGCAGTCCGCAGATGGGACTGATATGTTGCAGAAGACTAAATGTGTCATTTTGTAAATCACAATGCTTTAAAATGTCTCCAGTCTTTCATTATCCTCACCATGAGTTTTAAATGTCAGTTTGACTGTTCTCTCTATTTGTTCTTCAGCTGTTCTATAGAGTCACTGATGAAAATGCCAAGAAGAGAGATCTCCACCTGGTGGGAATGATCTGTTACTCTAGTCGACATTACCTAGCATTCGCTTTTCACAGCAAGTCTTCCAAATGGATCTTTTTTGATGATGCAACCGTTAAAGAGGTATTTAATAAGCACATACGCACACATCTGCACATACTGAAAGAGTGAAAGAGTTCATAATATCGTTGATATTTCTTCTTTGAGTGTGTTGATACATGATGGTTGATGCATGACGTTCCACCATTTTGTCTTTGTTAATGTCAGTTAATTTAGAATATAATGTAATATTAGAAAAATATCTCAAGATCTAATACAGATTCTTCCAGCACTTTGGTTCTGGAATCATACATGACAGGTGGTCTTCTATGTCGAGGGCCATTTGAACTGTTACAAAAAATATAACTTTGATTTTTAATGATATGCATTTATTGTCACAGTTATAGTGATTACTGAATGGACTTTTTTGGCTTTGGGGGACTATTTTCTAAAGGAGAAGCAAAAGTGCAGAAAGTTAAAGAAGATGTTTACTTTATATATCACTCAAGGATGCTGTACAATTGAGATACAGGAGGAAATGAGCAACATTTGAATAGTGTACACTGCACAGAGATGTGGGGAATGAGTTCCAGATTTTAGTTAGTACAAGCTATATTGAGTAACCTATCTTCCACAGAAGAGAGGTGGTATCTAGGAATGTTAACCCATGTTAACTTCATTGTGGTTATCTTATATTACTTAGTACTTTTTTCATTAATGACACTGCAAGTATATTTACTGTAAATCAAACAGGAATGGAAATAATACAGATATGATTTCTTGAATTAATAACTGTTAAGTGGTTTAATAGGGAAAGGATCCTATAAAATGGGAAAACAATGTGAATAAGTAAAAAAGTGTAGTTTAGAAACTACATCAAGCTCCTTGTAGTAGTCAGTATAATGTCTAGCATACATATGTATAATACTGTACTAAGTGGAAGTAAATGTAATTAGACAAATAATGAGGTGCAGACTGAGTAATCTAAGCTAAATTAAGAGTTAGAGCAAACACAGTCTCTATGTGATGTGATTTATGTGCTCTGTCAAGGTACCTAGCAGACGGTTGCTTAAGCCTGTCTGCTTTTTGGCCTGAGCTCCAGTGAGTCAGATACTCAAGCAGTACTTTTAAGAATATTTATCAAACTGGAACCTTCCCATAAAGAATGAAGTAATTTTCTCTTTAACAGAGCAAGTCTACATCACAACTATTCCAATTACAGTATCTTTGAATGCTATGTATTCTCTGGACACCACTTGGATATCATAGATGACATATCTCTATTCAACATATTTTCGAAAAGGGCCAGAGCAGATTACAGTGTGTGACATAACCTTTGCTAATACACTCACCTTATTAAAATTACTGTTTGGATTTCCCTGACTATAAAGCCGGATGTTATTAGTTCTAGCGTGAATAATAATTAAATCTATGTTTAAATATGGCTCTGATTTAAGAATCTCTGGCTCCCATTTTGCATTAGACTGTGGTTGCAGATGCACCTTCTAAAAACCTGAAAGTAGGTCATCTTATTGCTCTAAGATATTTGAAGTCTTGGTGTTCAGTGACGTATTTTTGTGTCTAATATCTTATATCTAGATTGGCTCCAAGTGGAAAGATGTGGCATCTAAATGTATTCGAGGTCACTTCCAGCCACTCCTCTTGTTCTACGCCAACCCAGATGGTACCGCAGTGTCCAATGAGGATGCCCCCCGACAGACCACTATGTGGTCCCGTTACAGCTCCCCCCTCAATGGGAAGGGGACAGGTAAAATCACCTTGATTAACAGTACCTGAGATGGTCCCACTTTATATTAAGTGTCCCTAATACCTGTGTACTTCCATAGTAACTAGATGTGTATGTAGTATGTAACCA
>JAUMHE010000042.1:2648024-2673085 GCA_032359235.1 Enteromius mattozi | reverse complement strand
TATATATATAAAACAAAGAATTGTCAGAGTCTTAAAGACAAAAATAGCAATTGTGTTATTGACTTGGACCTTTGTACATACTCCCTAGAGGTTGTTTGTGGAGTGCCTTCCTGCGATTTTTTTCTTGCAAAACACTGACAAGATTCAAAATAAATTAATAATGTAAAATGATATCCACTATATATTTTTGGAGATGTCTATGCAGTTATTTTTATTCTTTGTTTAATAAACTTCAAATGTTCAATCACTGGTGCAATCTCTTTCTTTGTACTGCAAGTTTACTTTAAATGTACTTTCCTGTGCTGACTCAATGTTTTGTTTTGTTTTTTAAATAAGTTCATTTACCACGAATCATGACACATACTGTACGTAAACAAAACTGCTCAATAATGGATGTAAAAATGACTTTATTGCCACAAATATCAAAACAGTCTCACAGTGCAAATGACGCATGATTTACATGCATACTTTGTAAATTTTAGGGCTGCTAATTGTTAAAACCCCTTGTTATCAGGTTCAACATCCATGTTTGCAACAAGTAAAAGTTTCATATCGTCCAAACAGAATTGCAATTTTGAAATTTTTGGAATGCTGATGTCACTTTAACCCCTCTTGAAAATCCTCTTGGCCTCGACTCCTTCGTAGGTATAGCTCTGTAAGCAAATAAAACAAAAAAACTAAAAATTTTAGGCAACAGAAGTTTTGATCTGGGACTTTGTCTTCATTTCGTAATAAACAACAACTGACCTGTACAAGTTCATCACCAATAATCTTCCTGGTTGTTACTAGCATCTTTCCGTTGTCCTTGCGTGTGAATGTCCCCTTAAGCATGTCACCCTCCATGACCCAACTTCCCTACAAAAAGATCTATGGTCAGGCTCTTTTTGAACTGAGCGGTGATATAGCAGTGATCTAGTTCACCAGTAACTGATTGTTTCTTCAGGAGGCTTGTTCAAGTTACATATTCTTGTCTGTCACTCAAAAATTCAAGGTGTGAACTTTGTAGATTCCACTCCCATTGGAAAAGCACATTGATTAAGCAAATAACCAGCTTGCAACATTCAGTAAATGTGACGTGACACTGATTTAACACAAAAGAGTTAATGTATAACATTGCAGTTCCATGTTATTGTTTGCATCACCATTCAGCACTGCTCAACATGCATCTGAACCTTTGCCCTTGATCATTACACTTTTAGTAAAAGGTACAAAAGCTGTCACTGAGGTAACTGAAAGGTACCCTTTCAAAAGATGTTTGTCCCTTATTAACCCCTAGAAGGTGCATATCAGTATCCAAAGTGTACATATTAGTACTTGTACTTTTTCTTTGTACTTTTTGCAGCAAATTTTGTGTCACTCAAAGAACCTTTAAGCTCTTAAAGGAACATGTTTTATTTAGTGTGAAGAACAGTTTATATAATCTTCCTCTATAAAGAACCTTTTTGTGCAGTACGAGTTTCCATGGACGTTAAATGGTCTTTATGGAGTTATAAGGAATGAAAAAAAAAAAAAAACCCAAGGTCATTGTGCTTACTGTGAGCTCAGTGCCGTCTGCCATAGAATAGTTGAAGGTGACCCCCAAAGTAAACTCAATTTCCACTGAGCGGAAAGTGCTGACTTCCTTCACATGGAACTTGTCTCCGGTCTGCTCCAGGGTGATCTTCAGGTTGTCATGAGAAGCTAGTTTCCTTTTAACCATGTTGATGCCTGTTATAGATAGAAGATATGCAGTGCACGTGCACCTTATAAATAATGACTGCCTGAAATTCAAAGAATCTTGCAGCGTTTGATCTCGAATTCAACCATTCACAGGCTATGCCTGTGTGTGCCCACTCACCCATTTCCTCCATGAACTTCTCATAGTTCTCATTGCGGTCGACTTTCCAGGTCCCGTTGAAGGCCATGATGACAGTCTGCTGTGATTCTGACGGTGGCCTTACTTTACCCTGTGCCTGTCTTTTATACCTGTACCAGTGACAGCACGCTGTCTTATCTAAGTATTATCTTCATGCTGATGTGGCTGAGTAAAGCTCAACCGAGTATAAATCTCACCCTCCCTCCTGGCTATACATTACAAATCCCAGCATGCCTTGCTTATTCACTAATTGTAAAAGAATGGAGGCTTCAAGTCATTCCATGAGAACAAGCGCTCACTTGTATTGTGTGGTCAAATATTCACATGGCAGTAGCTGCTTTGTTGTACGCACACAAAGTCCTGCTTTTGTTTGAATTGTTTGCTGTTTAAACTGTGTAGGGTGTGTCTTTTCGCTTCTTGTGGTTTATGTAGCAACAACTGAGTGGTGTGTTTAGGCAATAAATTTCAGCAAGCGTAATTTGACATCTGTTAAACCTGTTGAGAACTGTGAAAGGCAAAACTATTCATGTTTGATATGACTCAACAGCTTACTGAGAATTATTCACTGCCATTGCTTACAATGATTCAAGTATTGAGTGAAAAGAGCTGCGGCATATTTGCTAATGATGAAAATTTCAACTAATAATTCTACAAGCCAAGCCAAATATAAAATCAAAGCACAAGCATGTGGAGTGGATGTTTCATCTGGAGACTCCATGACAAAGACAAAGAGATATAAAGAGATATGATAATCTCTGATAATAGTTTATTTCATTATAACCTCAGTCTTAATCTCTCAACAGGCCAATATAAGAAGACCTTTGAAGACCTTTGGTATCGTCCCATTGCAAGACCTTTGGTATCTTCCCATTAAAAACCAAGATAAGAAAAACTCTAAACTAATTTATTATATTTACGGTTTAAAAATGTTCACAAAGTTGTGGTCATATGTTTATCTGCAAAATATGAATTATTTTAACAAAATAACAGTGATCTTATTTTATTAAATGTGTTAATAAGGCTCTTAGGCTCTCCAAAACTGCATTTGTTCTCTCAAAATGCTGTAAAGCAATATTATTGTGAGCTATTATTATCATTTAAAATAGATTTTTTTAAGTAAATATTTACTTAAAGCTGAGATATAAGCAGCTGTTAATATTAACTTTGGTCTAATGTGAACCCTTGCATTACAACAATGCATCCTTATTCAATAAAATTATTAGTTTCTTTAAAAAAAATAAAATAAATCAGTGTATATGCACAATTGAATTATTTTGCATAATATGTGCTTTTTTGAGGCCTCTGTGGTTCATAGAGTGTAGGTATGATTATCTGCTTTTTTCCGCACAATTGTATGAAAGATGAAAGGTTGTTTATTAATCAGGATGAAGTCATGCTTGGTTGCTGTAATCTATTCTTTTGCGATTTGAACTTGAACTCTATCACTAGGGCATCAAATATCTTCCCATTGACTCTTAGACGCAATTCAAAGTTTTTTATGATGTTTTAATCTTTTTATTACATAATTAGTAGTGTACTTGGCATGATGTTGTATTTTACTACAGAGGAATAGTAACTGTTAGCACAGTTTATATCCAGAAGGCAATGATCAACTACATGATCTATAATATACAAATGAAAGTTGATTATCTAATATGAGCAGTAGAACTATTGAAAATATTGGGGTTATAGTGACTTCAAAGTTCAAGGCGAAATATCAATTGCAGTAAAGTTAATTTTGTATTAGTTTTTAGATGTAAGCAACAAAGTAGTTGCATATTCATACCACAAGAAGGAGACAGTTGCTCTAATATTTGAGACAAATTTGGAGAGTGACTCATATTCATGTGTGAGCAGCAGGCTTATTGCTTTAGTGTTTGTTAATGTCTGACTGCAAAAAGGCAATATTTGTCCGTGGTGATGATAATACATTAGTCTGCTCATATTGTTGTAGCGTTTTTGCTCATGTTTAAGCAGTCAAAATTATGATCCAAGTAAGCATTTTCATGATTTCCAGAAAATAAACACTTTCAGTATATTTAATCAATCTGTACACTCCTGACATTTATATTTTTTGTTAATGTTTCTTTTCATAACACATTGTCTATAAACAGACTGAGCCTGAGGGTCTGTGTTTGACTTTATTAAAAACAATATGAATTTAGATTTGACTTTGTTTATATTTTTTGATCACATATCTATGTATTAGAAGCAGAAAGACAGACTTACGAAGAGACATTAAAATGAAATACCCATGAAGGCTACTGAATATTTTTTATTTTGTAAAAGTAAGGCTCTCAATAGCTATTACAGTGTTATTTAGTTTTTTCCTACAACTCAAACAAACAAATCAGATGGCAAATTTTCTTAATAATATTTTAATAAAGACTTAAATATATGCTGGAAACAGAGGTATACATAGAAGCATGTGACATGATTTCTGATAAAACGATCTATCTGTGACATTCAAAAAATACAAACTCTCACACAAATGAAATATATCCACTTTTTAAATAATTAATATCACTTAGAAACGTGTTTAGTCTATTCATTGACACAATAACTACTCATAGTAACACAAGAACATTAGTGTAACTGTATAGTAAATTGTGTTCATAAAATAGCTTGTATGTACAGGTTTGGCAGCTTTTCCAATGCAATGTGTGACTGTAAATATGATCCAATGTGCAGGCATTTTTATTATTTACAGCATGCACATTATCCTCCGAAACATGAAAAATAAATTCAGTTTAGCAAATTTAATTAGAGTATTTCCAATATAATACATTGGTACAGTAACAAAATGTGTTGTGATTCTGAACATCAGCAGGTTTATTAATTAATGTGTGAAAAAAGAAAAAAAGTTAATAGTATTTCTAAGTTGTAGTGTTCTTAATATTAAATATGGACACTCAAACATATAAGACTTAATACACAGTGAAAACATCTTGTTTTGCTCAGTGTTGAAATAAAAAAAAAAAAAAAAGGACTTGGTAGTGATCTACAGTAAATACTGTCACATTCTTTACTATAAATAAACCAAGATGAAAACAAACACTTGATGAGCATGTCTGCACGTTGCATAGTGTATTTATACCATGTTCCAGTTTTATTTATTCCGATGTTCTGTTTCTGTATTTAATCTATTCAATAGCTGTCACTCTAATAGTATGATTAATACAAAATGGACAGTCATTTTCATATTTCTACATAAAATGTGTAGAGCTCTGATTACCTTTAGCTGTGTAATACCCTTTTCGCCTTTTTTTGTCATTGTCTGTGAATCAGTGGTAATTGGCACTTGAAATGCAGGGGTCACTAAAGAACATTCTTAATTAGAGAGGGGAAGAATAAAATGATCTTGATGAAGAAAGCAAAGTATGCTCCTATACAAAGATTACCGAAAGAACACACATTGGTTGAGAACACAATAAAAATTGCATCACTGTGGCTCTGCGGCAAGTCTGTTAGGTCTTGCGAGAGAGAAACCAGACTTTCATTGGTTCTTTTTTTCCTTTCATGGTTATAGGTCCCCTGTACTCCAAATGAAACTGAGGATCAGCGTTTTCCACTGACTGCAAACACCTTAAACAAAACAACACAATAACAGCATTCAATTAATTCACACACACACACACACAAGTTTATTATATTGTATTATATTGTAATTAATCTCACAAATTGAATACGATTCAATTCAATGATATTATATTATATTAAATTCTGTCAAATGATTAATTGTATCCAAAACAAGTTTTTGTTTACATAATATATGTAATGTCTGCTGTGTATATTTATTATGCATATCTAAATACACATACATGCATGTATATATTTCAGCAAAAATACATTATGTTTATATATTAAATATATTTATTTATAATATAAACTACATGAATATAAATATAAGCATATAAACACACCTATATATTTTCTAAATAAATACCGTATGTGTGTGTATTTACATATACTACATAATAAAGATAAACAGAACACACAAATATATTACACACACATAAATCTCGATTAATCGTTTGATAGCACTAATTATATTATTAAAAGTCATGTCGGTTATTGCAATTTTAATGATTGTTTATTTTTCTTATAAATTACACTCATAAATCCCTAGGTCCAGATTTCTAAACAGAGCAAATTAGCGTAGTGCAATTCCATAAAAAAGCAATGGGTGGGAAAATTTTGCAATGTGCACAATTAACCAGATCATTTCAATAATAACCGCAGTTAAATACTGAGCGAATAATGTTAAATAATGTAATTATACAGTAATTTGACGAGCACAAATGTTGCATGATTCATTTAACACTATCCTTACATAAATTTTACGTCCAAAAGGGAAACTCCTACAAGTGCATAATCACAGTCTCACGACCAGTTCATACATATTTTACAAGGTGGCTAATTCGTATACATTTGTACGACCTCACCCGTACGATTTTGTACGATTTGTCTAAACACCAGTGACAGGTAGGTTTAGAGGTGTAGGTCATTACAAAGTCATACGAACTGGTAACTCGTAAAATACGTAAGTTTTTTCAAAAATCTTATAAATTTGTATGAGTGAATTAGCCACCTCATAAAATATATACGAATTGCTGTGAGATCAGGCGCTTTTTCAGCACTAATTCTTCACTGCACGTCCTTTGTAAATCCTTAACATACTATTTTAATGTAAATCTGGCCCTTAATAAATTTCACAAACAGTTAATACATTGGCCAACTGAAATAGCATTTTCTTGTAAAATGTACTCCAATCATTTACACATTTTTTACAGTGCAGATTTCTGTCATTCAGGTTTCTTTCACCTGTATGTGTACTCCGACACATTTATCTTTCCTTTCTCTCCTGTGGTCTCTGTACGACTCGTTAGGTTGACCGTGTTTCCAAACAGGCAGTAACGGGGCATTCTTTGACCTATGACTCCAGTGACCACCTCTCCTGTGTGGATTCCAATGGTGATCTGCTCCAAAACATAACAGTTAGGTAGTAAATGTGTGAAATATGTAAACAAATTTACACATAACTCCTTAATATTCACATTGTCTTTAACAATTTGGACATATTTATCAGAGAGAAATCATGGACTTTTTTCATTTATTGCATGCATTTGTCTTTCCAGCAATTGCATAGAACATTTCTCCTCTGAGCGAGACACGCTCTGCCATGCGTACGTGCCAGAGCTGAGCTAACGGTTCAGAAAAAAGTTAATGTGGGTGTATTTTTAAACACTGAAAGGAAGGATGATCTGACGGTGTCTCCCTTTGCCAGACTGTGCTTACTTTTGCGTGCGTGAGTGTCTTTGTGTGAAAGCATCCATGCCATTTGCCTAACACAGTCCTCTCTCTAATTTAGATGCTCTTAGTGTTCCAGAAGCACACCTTCAACAGTCGCACATGTAATAACAAACCTGTGTCGTCTGGTTAAACAAAAGACCCCCGACTGAGACTTTACTGCAGACACATCTAACACCTTTAAGATGTATTCTTGAGCTATTCTTAGAAAACATAAAACATCCTTAATACACTGGCTAAAATGTATCCCCACAGGAGCATGTTTTATGATAGGGGGTTTTATGAAGGTGGGTATGCAAGGTATGCATGGTGGGTGGGTGCTTGTGTAAGCCCATCAGCCGGGTACACAAAATATGCAAGGTATTTTGTTTAATTTATGCTATGAGGCAGTGCATAAAACGAGTCTAAACATTTAGAATTTATTTACGCATTAAATTATAATACATAATGATCAGTATATACTGGTATGTTATATTGTTAAAAAAGAGTTAAAAAACATCATACTTTTTTTACTTTTCTTTCTTTTCATTTATGTGCTAATGCTATTTATGAAACATTGCCAGTGCATATTTTATAAAAGGCAAAGCTAAACAAGACATTTATTATGGTGAGTTTATGTGAATGTTGTTTTAGGTAAACTTGAAGGTTGTTATTCTATAGTTAAATTTGTGTGTATATGTTATATGTTCTGTAATTGTTAATAAATGATCAATACAAAAAAAAATTGCAGTTTATTCCTGTATTTCAATTATACTATAATGTTGAATGGCTATTAATTCTCATTTTATTCTCATAAATTCATAGATGCCATTAAATATTTTAAATATCAAATATTTCAAATATTGCTGGATATTTTAAAATTTTGGAGAATCACTGTGAAAATATATATAATTACAAATTTTACTGTTAATACAATCATGATTAAAGGGTTACTCCACCCCAAAATGAAAATTTGGTCAATTACTCACCCTCATGTCAATCCAAACCCATAAGATCACCGTTCAACTTGGGAACACAAATTAAGATATTTTGGATGGAATCTGAGAATTGTCTGACCTCTGAGTTCAAGCCTCCTGGTCTTCATCTAAAATATCTTAAATTGTGTTCCGAGACTGAACAAAGCTTTTATGGGTATAAAACGACATGGGAGTAAGTGATTAATTACAAAATTTTCATTTTGGAATGGAGTAACCCTTTAACTGCAGAAACCGGTGGGAAAAATTAACAACTTTTTTGTAATTAACAAAAAACATCCTGGCGCAGGCATTCACATGATCATGTTCTCTATGGCAGCACAAAGCCCCAACAGGCAGCCCCCATTTCCCTATGATCCCCATTCCAGTGAAATGATGAACTACAACACAAACTGCCATTACTAATATTCATTTACTGACATTTACTAAAAGAAAACAAAATAGCTCCAAATTACATCAGCTGTTCATTCCTGAGTGCATCAGTTGAGTGAATGATTCAACAAATGCTATAACTTTCTTCATTACATATATTTGAACTAGAATTCAATCTTACAGCTAGCAGGCTATGATAAGATTTGAGCAAACACTTTTCTAATTTTGTTTCCACATATTTCAGCTATTCTGACAGAGGCTGAAAATGATACTTCGTTATCCTGGAGCTGATAAGATGTTCTGGAACAAAAGACCTTAACAGAACCTCATGTGTTATGCATAAAAATGTGAAAAATGTTTAAACTGGTAACTGGGTCAAGAAAAGTGATCACCTGCACAGGATCCTCATCTACTTTCACTTGTCCAGCGATCTCCATCATGTCCAGGGCCAGATGACAGATGGATTTTGCATGGTGGGTGCAGGGCTCCGGAAGACCACTCACAGTCATGTACTTATCACCAACAGTCTCCACCTTTTAGAGAATAGAGAGACTTTGAGAAACTGATGAGATGGCTAGAAATAGCTAATATGCCTGTGGTATGATGAACCTCAAAGGACACTTGGATATTTTAAGTTTCCTACCCCAATTTTATATTTAACACATTAACCTACTTGATGCAATGATATCTTCACAACATATATAGATGTTCTTAGCAAATTTTTAATCTACATGTATTGAGTAAATTAGTTTAAAAAACATTTAAATATATCTTTTGGCCTTTACTCTAAAAGGACAACTGGTCCTGGTTTGTGATATGAATACAGCCAAATAAAATAAAAATAAATAAATTTTAGGAGAAGCTATAATCCAAATTTAGAACAAGTTTTCTTGACAACGCACACAAATGTTTTCAGTTTAACTCCTCATGTTTAGTTCTCCAACCACACATATCTACACTGTATCACAACAAACTCTAAAGAGAGAGCCCAGACCTTTATGAGACCTTTGGACCACATAGATACGGATGGCTTTAAGTAAATATTGCTTTTTTTGGTGAGCCAGCCTTGAAATTCTACCCGCCAGTTTTGTTTAGTTAGCAAAGCTCCATGAAGTGCATTCTTGTCTGTATGCCTAGGATGTAAATCAAGGACATGTTCTCATGCCCTTGTTTTAAAAGAGCATTGTACATGGTGTGTAGTTGGAAAAGTACAGACTACGAGGGACAGATAGTTAAGACTATGAAGTTAATTAAATAAAAGCTACAGAAAATACAACATGGTTGATGTGGAATTTCAAAAGACTCATAGTACACTTGCAAAATCTAAGTCAAGTGTGTCAAACATACAGCTTGTGGGCCAAATATGGCCTCCAAAGGAATCTACACGAGCTTATTAAATAATTTGAAGGAGAAAGAGTTCATTAATCCAATTATTTTATGATAAATTCATATTCTATTTTTAGCTAAACTAGTTGTGTATATTATACAGTTGCTCATATACAAACAAGCAGTAATTACGTGTAACATCTGGCATTCGTACATGACTTTGCACTTTCATCTGAAAGTGGATTTGTGGGTGATGCAACTGTTCAGTTGATTTTCCCAGTTATCGAATATATATATAATATTGTTTGATTAATACTCTGTAATTATTAACTTCATACTGTATGTAAATATAATCTAAAGGTAAATTTCATATAATATTAGCATATTCCCTTTTATAAAAGTATTGTATACACAATGTGTTGCCTACAACAAGATTAATAAATAAAAAAATCAGCCCACATGAGATGATTCAGTCTGGCACTTGACCTAAAATAAGCTTCACACCCTGCTCTAAATATAGTCATTCATTTGTTGATCTAATTAGGTACATCATAAAAGATTTATCATAAAACAATGTGTCATAAAAAAACATAAAGGATTTTTGTTTTTTTTGTCTTTGAACTTTGTAGCTTAAATTTGGAGCTGAAAGGTTTATTACCTTTGTTGAAAGTGACACCTTTATTACTTTAAGTTTGCTCAAAGTGACATTTAAATAAAATTTTCTGATTTTCCACCTATAATGCTATAATGCTTTACATTGTGGCTAACTTGCCTTCTTACAAGCATATTCAAACATATTCGCCAACAGTTGTTAAGATATTTTTAGGCCAGTCACATTCATACAGAGTTTTTTCTTTGTGTGCTGAATATCTCTGGATGTGGCCAAAAATATCTCTGTTTATATGTCTGTGAGCATGGTTATGAAGGTATTTTTATCTGTCTATCAATAAACATAAAACACAGATACGGAAAGATCTGAATTCCAAATTCCAGTAAGTAAATGACTCACCTTATAAACATAAGGATTCTTCCGAGAATCAGTGAGAATGTCAAATCTGGTGTAGATGTCATTGAGCAGATTGACAATTTTAATGGCTCCCTCTGCTGATGCATGTTTGCTGCAGAATGCATTGAACCCAACAATGCCACTGAAAAGAATTGTCACGTTGTCGTATCGTTTAGCAGGTACGGGCCGCTTATGCCGAAGCTCATTGGCTACAGACGGAGGAAGAACTGAATACAGCAACCTGAAACAAAGAGTTATCATCACTATCATGTGCACTCTACATCAGCATGCATTTATTGCATTTAATGTAATTATATAGTTGTAGCAGTTGTTGCAGCCATTCAGTGCAATATAGTTGCTTGCTTCAGTTTGTATGAAAGGTTGTTAAATACCTCAATGATGAAATTCACTTCAAGTAACCATGGGATAATGCATATCACTTCATTCTTTTAGATGTTGTATTTTCCCTGAAGGTTGAGTGCTAATTATCCACAGAGCTGTTTGAGTACTGGCTCTCTACATTTAGACATTCATCCATCTGTTCTTTTCTTATATAGAATATTTATAATACTAGAATATATAGAATTTTTAAATATATATATTGTCTTTCTGCATGCTTAGGCTGCATTCAATTGATCAAAAATACAAACTTTTTTAATGTGTTTTTAACTTTTTTAACATTCAATGTCATGTTTTTTTTTTATTTTAGTGCTGGCAAAACCTGTGTCACATGATTTTGAAATAATTTTTATATGCTGCTTTGTTTGCTAAAGAAAACAATTAGAAAACTGATAGATTTTCAGGATTCTTAGATTGAATATAAAGTTACATTTTATTTATTCAATTTTATTATGAATTTAATGCATCCTTGTTGAATAAAAGTATTAATTTCTTTTTAAGAAATCTTACCGACCCATACTTTTGAACAGTAATATATTATTAAGCTTTTGGAAACAATTTTCTTTATCTCAGATTCCTAGTCCGCTAAATAATTTCTGAAACATGTCTCTCTCATGTACATATGGTACACTGCCATGGTAACTGCCTTAAGCATTAGTTTTTGGACAAAACTCATAAATGTGTTAAATTATGAATAAAAATTGCTGGGCTTGAGACACGTTTCAATGATTTGGTCTGCTCATGGTCTCACAAGAATACAAAACAAACTCTTTATAAATAAATTTCACATAATTACTCAGACATCATAAATAATAGGAAATTATGCTGCCCCTGTATGTAGTTAAAAATAAATAAACAGCATGATTCTCAGTTAATACAACACATGGACAACACCCCCCCCCCGAATGAATCTGCATATAAAAACTGTATCCAAAAATGACATGCTTAAACCCTAAAGAAACTGGCACAGTCACATCTCAGTGTCCTAAATTGAGCACCTGCACAAGTTTCTGTGCAGGACGCCTGCTACTGAAGATAAGGCTTTTCTATTCAGCACATTCAGAATACGGCTCATTTGTTCACCTGTTATCAATGAGTCACATACATCCAGGTTTCTAAGAACACCTAACACTACTAAAAAAAGTGAATGTAAATTTAAAAATGACCTAAAAATATGCTCAGAAGGACATAACCACATGTCAGCAATCACAGTAATGTAATTTGAGACACAAATGAGAAAATAACCCAGTCCATATTCAAATATCGATGAGGATAACTAAACCATCCATGCTGAACAGTCATGTTTCAAATTCTGAATTAGAAACTTGCACACAGGCAGCTGTGTAGCTCTAGCTGGTATTTATTGTCTGTGTCTGTGTGGATGAGAGATGGTCTCTGGTGATGTTCAAGGTTCTCCACCAGATTTAATAAACAAACACAGGGCTCACAGACCGAGGCAGACCAGCTCCCCACGGAGAGCACAAATACAGCCTCATTTTCCAAGCAGGAGAAGAGAGACAGCCATCTTAAAAAAGCTGTACGCTGGGGAAACAAAGTGAAACCGATATCACGCTTTTTTTATCATTACAGCCTTGTGACAGTCTATGCGGCATTGTATCACCAAACTATAGACTCAGAGCAGGACTATAAAGGCTTAGGTAGCCATCTGGGTTTAGGCCTTAGTCGTGAGACCTAAAATTGACCTTAGTCATATTACTCAGTGTATTGGCCTGGATCTGGATCCTCACACATGGTCTCGGATAATACTGCAGTCTATTTCCAGCTTGCCTTGTGTAACCACCCATTTAGACAGGAAGAGATGGTCTGATTGACATGTAATGTAATTTACAGATTACTGTGCAAAGGTAATGATGACACGCAGAGGAGGAGATGAGCCACTTATTTTATTTCTCTGGAAATTACTGTAAGCTCCACACAGACTCTCATAGGTGCTCATTCAGTAATGCAGGGAAGGGAAGAAACAAAAAAATTATGTCAGGAATCTAACAATATTTTATAACTAATTTGCAGAAATCCTTTTCTAACTATATGTACACATTGTCAAACAAAACTATAGCGTGGTCATTTTCACTGTATTATTGGTAATGAAATCATTTTCTGTTTCAAGATAGTAAAAAAACAATAAAGTTTTTTTTTGGTGCCATCCATCCATTTTTTTCGCTTATCCGGGGCTGGGTCGCGGGGGCAGCAGTCTAAGCAGACTTTCCTCTACCCAGACACTTCCTCCATCTCTTCTGGGAAAACACAGAGGTGTTTCCAGGCCAGCCGAGAGACATAGTCCCTCCAGCATGTCCTATGTCTTCCCCGGGGCCTCCTCATCTGGAACAGATGCCCGAGCCACTTCAGCTGGCCTGTCTCGATGTGGAGGAGCAGTGGGTCTACTTCGAGCTCCTCCCAAGTGACCGAACTCCTCACTCCTCACCTGGGGAGCGCCCAGCCACCCTACGGAGGAAACTCATTCCGGCCGCATGTATCCGGGATCTCATTCTTTCGGTCATGACCCAAAGCTCATGTCCAAAGGTGAGAATAGGAATGTAGATCAACTGGTAAATCGACCGCATTACTGCAGAAGCTGCACCGATCCATCTATCGATCTCTCGTTCCATCCTTCCCTCCATGTGAACAAGACCCCAAGATACTTAAACTCCTCCACCTGAGGCAGGAACTCCCCACCAACCTGAAGGGGACAGGCCACCCTTTTCCGGCTGAGAACCATGGCCTTAGATTTGGAGGTGCTGATTCTCATCCCAGCCGCTTTACACTCGGCTGCAAACCGCCGCAGGGCCCGCTGTAAGTCCTGGTTTGAAGGAGCCAACAGGACAACATAATCTGCGAAAAGCAGAGATGAGATCCTGTGGTCCCCAAACCGGACCCCCTCCAGCTCCCGACTGTGCCTAAAAATCCTGTCCATAAAAATAATGAACAAGACCGGTGACAAAGGGCAGCCCTGCTGGAGTCCAACACGTACTGGGAACAAGTCTGACTTACTGCCAGCAATGTGAACCAAGCTCCTGCTCTGGTCGTACAGGGACCAGACAGCCCTTAGCAAAGGCCCCCAGACCCCATACTCCCATAGGACACCTTGAGGGACATGGTCGAATGCCTTCTCCAAGTCCAAAAAACACATGTGGACTGGTTGAGCAAACACCCATGAACCCTCCAGTACCCTAAAGAGGGTATAGAGCTGGTCCAGTTGACAGCTCATCACCCGAGTGTCCAAGACATACGGCCAGAGGTCAGATGAAACAACCACAAAGTCTCACCGCGGGCGACTCCAGAGTAGTGGAGAGTCCACCCCCTATCGAGGAGTTGGGTTCCAGAGCCCGAGCTGCGCATGGAGGTGAGCCCGACTATCTCTAGTTGGTACCTCTCAACCATCCCGCACTAACTCAGGCTCCTTCGCCCCCAGTGAGGTGACATTCCATGTTCCAAGAGCCAGACTCTGTGTCCAAGGATTGGGTCATTGAGGCCTTCGCCTTTGACCACCGCCCAACCCACAATGCACTGGCCCCTCCTGCAGGTGGTGGGCCCATGGGAGGGCGGCCCCACGTCGCTCCTTCGGGCTGGGCCTGGCCGGGCCCCGTGGGGTAAGACCCGACCACCAGGCGCTCGCATACGAGCCCCAACCCCAGGCCTGGCTCCATACCGGGCGACGTCACAATCTTATCTGTGATCCTTTTCATAAGGGTTTTTTTGGACCCCTTTTTTTGGATGGCAAATATTAATTAAATAGGTTTTATTGTACAAAGATACCTTTGCTTATATATTATTAAGGGTATTAAACATCTCATTTGCAATCAATGTTTTCACTGCACAGACTGCATTCTCCCAGCTAGTTAGGTAAACAGTATATAGTGTATGTTAGAAAATTGCAAGGTTGGTTTGCACTTATTTTATTCAAGTTAAAGCAAGGGATAAAAAACGGGATAAGAAACGGGAAAATGCGCTGCGCTAAAATTGGCCAAAATTAAGCCTAAGTCCACTTTTATGGACAGTAAAAACCAAACTCAGATGCAAAAAGGGGAAAAGGACTTTTCCTGGCTCTGTTATTGTACTCAGACCTCTTTTGGGTTGTGGATCTTTGCTGACAATTATTTAGGCAACACTTAAAGTGGTTGTTGTAGGTTACCTGTCATACATTTTGATACATGTAAGACGTAAATAATAGCAAAACAAAATTAATGAAAGGATCATGACACACAAAACCTCAGGACAAAGACACTGTTAATCTGGAATGTCACTCACAAAATTTGGCTCTGAGAAGCAGCTGACAAAAATATTTAATGCTCCTCCTAAACAACAGTATTTATTGTCATAGGGCAATCAAGTCAAGTCAGTCAACACAGTGGCTGGTAAATAAAATTATCCAGGCACCACTGGAAAATAATTCCTACAGTCCATAATTTCCTACCATAGTTGATGGTCTTTTCTGGAACTCAGTGTTTGGTTTGGATCTGGGCATTGAGGAACCTAATCTTGTTCTATATCAGGGTCTTGAAAGATCTAGATTTGGTCTTATTGGGACTGGGTTTGTGTATACCTCAAAACAACTTAAAAAAGTTTAAATATTTCTGTGAATACTGAATTGGATTACTGTTTGAATGAAACAGCATATTGTTTCATTATATTTCATAAGATCTTTTTTTATATATTTTACAAATTTCAACCCTTACAAGTATTAGGATTTAGGATTTTCAAAGTAATCCAGTGTTTATTTAAATCAGCTAATATTCATTAAATATTTCCACAGTATGGCACGTTGGAGGACCGACCTGTCTGTCTTCTTCTTCTCATCCTCCAGGGCTCGGAGGGTGTGCTGTAGACGGTCAGTCAGGATCTCCAGCTCCTGGGTCAACTTGTACTCCTCACGAAACTGCTCCCCCAGTAACACAAGGTCTCGGGTGGCATCATGAAGAGGAATGTCACTCAGGTACAGACCTCTCCTTGTCAGGTCGTCCAGATTCATAACACTAACATAATGACAAAACACTTAATCAGCCCCATCAATTTAAGATATAGATAAGATATAAGATAAGACAAAATATGAAATGACAAAATGTTAAAACTTTCCAAAAAAAAGTGTCTTTAAAAGCAACATAACCTTAATATATACTAATATAGCAGTCCCATCAGAAAATATTTCCACCTCATATTAAGTTATCAAAGCCTTTGTGTGCATGCAATGGGGATTACCGTAGTTTCCAAAAAAATCGAAATCAGCAGGAAGTACACATACTGTATTATTTCAGTAGTTCAGAGTGTCTGAACCAAGTGACCTCTTCATATTAGTGTAAGAGGACATCATCTCAGACAGGCACTAGCAAGAGATAAGGTATTAACACACAAAGTGATTGAAATGAAAAAAATCCCCTTCTAGTAGGATTTGGCTTAGAGGAGGCCAACAGAATAACTGGAACTGGCCCAATGCCTGCTGTACATTACTGAGTATTACGTTTAAAATAGGAAGCAATGAACAAAAATGTACTGTACTATTATGTAAGTAACAAGTAGTACTGATGTTTACATGACATTTAATGCTATTTGCCAGGATATTTCCTTCATAAAAGCTGCATTAAAGGTATAAATTAATGAAGTATGAGTAAAGGTTGCCTGTCCAAATTCACTTTGAAAAACATGTGATATTAGATGAAGGAGCTATTTTTACCTGATAAACCACTTTAAAATCACTTTTGTTGGTGTGACATAACATAGTCAGGTTGATTCTGTCAAATTAAATACTAATTGTATCTAAAATATTAATTAAACCACATGTAACGACATGAAGCACATTTTAGGTTAACTATGTTCACATAAATAAATCAAAATCTAACTTAATCTATTTTAAGTTAAGATTTTAAGATTTAAAAATCAGTTTTTACTGATGTCAAGCATCAACATTTTTTTTATAAAAATAAATATGACTAAATCCACTTGACTATATTAGGTTACAAAAATAAGGGTTAGAGCAAGTAAAAATAATAATTATGGTAACAATTATATGTTACCACTTGCAGTATGTAGTCCATCTTCTCCTCAAGTTCATGTGAAGAGCAGTAGAATGATTTTAAACTGAGACAATTATTTTAATCTACCAAAATTACCAAATTTGTTTTATTGGTATTATTTGACAGCATCGTCCATCTAACCTTGGTGAGCACAGGAAAAGAATGTTCTCAGTCTCAGGAAGTGAGATCATCTGGCCCTTCAGTCTCAGACAGCTAATCTCTGTTCCTGTGAGTTCATCTTCATTCTCCGCAGTCTCTACATTCAATAGGCCCTCCTACATATATAAACAAACCTTGTGTCATTTAGATTCCATTTATAACATACATGGTGGTTAGCCTTGTATGTGTACATGAGTGTGTGACATGTACTGTAGAACTAGCAATCATAATTTGTTTTAGAAACTATTAACAACATTTAGTTAATGAGTGTTGGCGGTTGTATATCAGACAGTATGTAATGTGTTTTGGGCAGACAGACCTTACTCCGCAGCACAAAGACAGTGTTGATGTGAGACAGGATGCCATGGAAACTGAAGTCTATGTGTGGCCGCACCAGAGAGAACACCGAGGACAGGTTACAGATGCCAGGCTGCAGCTGGAAGATGACACAAATAAATTGACATTTTTCTCCATCATGCTTTAAATATACTTTCTAAATCTCCCACTTTTACATTTCTAAAATACATTTTTGAGCAGACGAACCTGTGGCAGAACTCTGAAGATGGCATTGCCACACTGTGTGAGCATGAGGTCCTTATCAAACATCAGGTGGAAAGGGAAAGCCTTGCAGAAGGTATACGGACTGATCCGTGTCTCTTGAGTCCCATTCTCCTCGAAACCATCCAGGTCTTCATAAAATGCCTCCTCCTCAGAGTCCTTCTCCTCAATCAAGAACTTAATGTGATCACATTCTTCACTCTTCGGTTGAATGACCTGGTACACCCCCACAAATAACAGATTTAGAGTCTCGTGGGTCTTGGGGATTGCATTTCCAAACATTAAATGTGGACACCCACAGCGTGAAGGAAACAGAAAGAAATGACTTAAAGAAAAGGTAGAAGTAAAAGACAGACTGATATAGGGTTATTATTGCTAACTAAAACTAAAACCATAAAAAAACATTTTCAGTACTTGAAATAAAACAAACATTAAGCAAAACAAAAATAAATCATAAAAATATTAAGTTTATTTAGTTTTAACCAGTTGCCAAGTAACATTTCTCTTTAATTTAAGTTGAAGTACTAAAATACTAAATAAACACAAACTCAATAAACTAAAAGCTAATAAAAACCTTTACAGGTATGGTATGGTTAACATCGTTTTAGTGTGGTCAAAAAAAGGTTATATCAAATTTTTTCAACTTTGTTTAAAATGACTAAATGATTTAAAAAGTTCAAATAAGTTTTAACAGAACAATTTGCATTTATATAAAATAAATATTTATATAAATATATTATAAATATATTATAATACCTGAAAATGAAGGATGAGTTTGCTGTTTACTAAGCACAACTTGCATTGAACCCAAAATATTCCTTTACAGAACACAAATATGCACAAATACAACGCTGAGTCTTGTGATTTCAAACAATATCTTTTGCTACGTGCTAAGAGTCCAGGTTCAGTGATTTCATTCCATAGTTGTTGTATAGCACGTAGACTAAGCAAAGAGAAAGTTAGAGCTGAAAGTGTGTCTGAGTGTCTAATAAAGGAGAATGTTTAGTTTATTTAAGTATGAGTCAAATACAAGAATAACTTTTGGAATTTTTTTATGCTGTGGTTGCAGTGATCTCTTAGTTTTGTCTACAGCAATATCACTGAAAATGGCCCTAAAAGCTGTCTTATTGTAGCCATCATATCAGCCTGGTCTGAATGCAGAGAGGCTGTTGTTTTTTCTCTCTCAGCTTGAAGTTGAGCCCATTTTACTGACGTCAAGTCACTGTCTCTTTGCCCTGCCGTCACCATGACGACGATGGCTAACATTTTTTTCAACAAGTCAGGTGTTGCATTTCGAGGGTCTGTCGATTGGACTCCCTCATTTCACACTAAGCCCAGATGGAGAGAGAGAGAGAGAGAGACGGAAAGAGCAGTCTGCTGTCTGGGGGATGATTAGCTCTTATTGGGTGAGGGGGATTTATTTGGAAAATAAGGCAGAGACTGAAGTGCAGTGACAAAGGATAAACCGCAGGGAGTTCATCATAATGTTGTTTATCGATGAGCCTCTCTCAGTGAGAAAGAGAGTAAATCTACCTCTGGTCTACCTCCAGTCATGTTTGGATGATTGCAGAATTTAGCACTTACATTATTGTTTGTTTAAAAATACCACTATATACATATATATATATAAACATGTCATTATCAATAAATTACGATTACGATAAGTTTTTTAGTAATATATTTTAAAATGTAATTTATTCCTGTGATATCTATCTATCTATGTATCTATCTATTGTTGTCATTATTGTTGTGACATCGTGGATATTTTTTTTCTTTAATTCTCAATAATTCTGCCAGGCTAAAGACAATAAAAAGAACAAAGCAACATCTATAAGGGAGACAATCAATGCACAAGCACAGCACCTTCATCTCAATCTCAGTTCCATGAATCTGCTGTGCAACTGTCTTGATGATCCCTATGACGATGTCCTGAAGACCTTCTCTCTCTGAGTAATAGTGTAAAATGAGGTTGTTCCCTTTCTCTGCATCCGTGCAGCGGAAGGAGGGCGCGCGCATGCCGGGGTAGATGGTGCCCAGATGGTCATGCAATGCGTCCAGATTCTGAAAGAGAGAACAAACTGATATTAATGTGCTGATGTAAAGAGAAGATTTTTGCTTAGCTAAACAAAGTGAGTGCAATGAAAAGGGGTGAAAATAGGGTATCTAGTATCTAGTTTTTTAGTAGCACAAAGCTACATACTACTCAATTTAGTATTATGGACAGCTGTATGAATCATGTCATTTTCACTGTGTAATCTAACAAGACTATTATTATGTAATACTCTACTATTTTAAACAATTTTAAAAATCACCCTCACTAAAAGTACAGTACAGTGTGTGAAATAGAGAACAGACAGTGTTACTTTCTCAACATTGCTGCTGCTGATTTTTGGGTGATAAAAACGGTAGCCTCTTACTTGTAAAAATTCGCGGACATTGGAGCCCAACACTCGAAGGATAGTGTCATAGCCGGATTCCTGACAGAACTCAAAAAACATTTTTCCGAACATTTGCAAGATGCCTCCAGCATCCATTTCTACAGAAGAAGAAACCATACTTAAATCAACAGGCAAATCAAGAAGATTTTTACATTTAAAAAAAGTAATTTTGTTACATTTCATTGTATAAATTAATGATCATGTTGTTCTGTCACTTCAACCTGTGAACTAATAGAACATTTATAAAAGGTCGCTTTTTTATTTAATAAAACCATTATTTTACCAATTACCTTCATCTTTCCAAAATTACAACAATAACCAAAACAACCTTACTTAGTACTTTGCTTGCAGCAGACACAAGGTCATATGTCTTGGCATCTTCATAGATAATTCTGACCAGAAACTGTCCTTCTACATCAACCTGAGCCTCTCTCCTAAAAGAAAAATGTAATATAACATATTTCAAACATCAAGTAATTACTATTACATCATTAACATTAAGGTAATCACATAAAGCAAGAATTTCAGAGTCGGGTTAAAATGTGATTTGCATGGACATATTACTAAACTTTGAGCTGAAAAAATAAGAATGATGACCAAAGAGAAGTGCAGCCAAAAAGTCACAATAGTATTAACAAGGGAAAACACTTGTAAAACACAACCTAAAAATAGAAATAGAAACATCATTAATCATGTCTTGTACAGTGCACCGTAAGATGTTGCTAACCTTCTGATAATACTGAAGCTTGCAGAAAAAAATGAGTCCAACTACTTTAATGTTGCCAGAAAATCAAGCACACAACTTGAGCCTAAACAGGCTCTAAAACATTTGTTTACATTAAGCACAGCTGTGACTTGAAAAGACTGCTCTTAAAAGTCAAGTCAAAGAGATGGAGGAAGTAAAAGAAAGCTGAACTGTTTGTGCAAGAGGAAAACTTTCACCCCATGACATGTTATACGTGATTTCTCATGCTCTGAAATCATGGAAAAGAGCATATGGGAGTAAAGACTGTCCAATCGCAATATACTGAGCTATAAATATCATGAAATGTATTTTTAGGCATTGAGAAAAGGTGATAAGAATAAAATAGCATTTGCCACACTTTTGTAAGTGCCATTGTCAATAACACATTGATAGTCACACACACTCCTCTCCTTAAGTTATCTGAATTTATATCTGAGAACATCTATTATATGAGCAGACACATATTTTCACAGAGTATACCGTGCAAATAAATGTAAAAACAAAGTAACTAAAAATGTAAATAAAAAAATAAAATAAAATAAAAGTGTGTCCATGATGTAACAGAGAAGTCCATATGAACTCACTTGATGTCCTCCCACACATCTGGACCATAATTTCTCAGCACCAGAAGTTCCAGTGCATGGTTCACAAAACCGTACTGCCAAAGAAATGTGAAATATACAGTTGTAAAATTCATAAATTATATAATAACATGTTTGTATATACACTGCATGCAGTATAATGCATTATTTGCATTTTCATTGTTTACATATTCAATGTGCCATGCCATCTATAAAAACATGTAGTAGTGCTTTTTGTGTATAAATCAAGACATGAGCTGTAATGAACATTTGTGTAACTTATACAGATATTTTTAACCTATACAGAAATGCATATTTGAATAATGCCCTATTTCCATCGCGTTTATATCGCCGATGCTACCGTAAGCTGCAAAGCAAATATTTACGTGAATAAGGACTACATAATGAATATAAGAAATGTAAAATCGCATTCATATTATTGCTACATACCATGTTTGGATTAATTCGCCAGTCCTCTTGTTTGTGATAGCTTAAATCACTAAACACCAGCACTGACAAACCGTACAGCTGTTACGACTGAAACCACCATTCCTGAAACGAGCTCATAGTTATTGACAGAGGATGCAGCCAACGAGAGCGTAAGGATGCAAAAAGTACTACACACAGCTGGTTCTCGCTATTTGCGTTTCACTGGATCCCGGATTCAGGAATTATACTACGTTGAAGGATTGGCTCATGAATATTCATTACGCAGCATGACGTTTGTCCAAAATACCTACCTGATTGGCCGCGAGGTAGACGCTAGTAGGTGGGCGCTAATCAACTGGCGAATTAACATGATTCCTACTACGGTTGAAGGCCTGGGTTATGAATATTAATTAGGTTACGTTTTGTAAGCCTTGGGAGGGGTTACCAAGCAACGCCGACATGACCTTATTAATATTCATCGACCAAGCTTTAGCGAGGGGAATGCTGTCAGGAGATGTTATCGTTGGAGTTGTTTAGAAATATCTTAATATTGTAATCAGTCTAATTAATGAAAAAATGTTTCAAATTAAGTAAATGAATTTGCTATTTCATACCTTATTGATTATTATTATAAAGACGTTTGCATTTTCATGAAGCTTACACTTTGTTTTTAGTCAAATTGATAGCAAGATATAGCCTAATATTTCTTTAATTTATACATTTCAAATGAATCTCTAATTTGTTATGCTAGTAAATGAAATTAGTTTAACCTGAATCTCATATTTAGGTTTTATATTCTGAAACAATTAATAAAACCTGTTGGATTTTATTTATTCATTTTAGAAATACTAATTTCTTGACTTCTTTTCGTATTTTATATTTAATAATAGGCCTATGTAGTTATACATATAGTGAGGCCGACTGAAATTCACCATAGTGTGATATTTTAAGCAAAGACAGGTTTCTAATAGCGCATTGTGCTTCTGATACATTACTTTTTATGAAGCATGTTAATCTTAGTAGATTCATTAGAACTTGTGTTATGTGAAGAACAGTGTTGTATAAAAGCTTTGGAGACAGCAGAATTTGGAATAATGCAACAATGTTATCTTTTTGTGGTCTGGCTTTCACTCTATTCATGAAAATGTCACATTGAAACAGACATCAAACAAACCAAACCTTGAGTAAAGCATGTTTATTACAGATCTATTACAATACAAAAATGTCACAATGTTTACTTTAAGGATGACTGTGGTCGGCTCTGCTAATGTGAATCTTTACTGTGTACTTTTCTTCCCCTTTACTGTGTGGTGCACTACAATGAAATGTGCTCTATTCAGACTATTGAACTGATACTAATTCCCCCATACACAATAAATGACTCACTCTATTGGTTCTGTAGCATTTAAAGAAATAGTCATTATAAATACAAATGTGGATGACATTCTCTGCTTTTTAGATTTTTGGTTTACAGTCAGGAAGTCAAAATAAACTAAATACGCTATTAAAACCATAGATGTTTTGCCAAAAGGCTTTAAACCAACACTACTGTGAACAAAAACTGTGCACAGTGAAACCCTTCTAATGAGTGTTATTTGATAGCTTTTTGGCAACATTCAACAGTTGAATGATAAACTACCTCCGGCTCAACTAAAAAGATACACAGAGTGACAGGCAGCTGTTTCCATTTGTGTCTTAAAGATTTGATGTTTTTTATCCACTGGGTTGAGTTTCGTCTGTAGCACAGCCAGTGGAAGCAGCACTTGTCATTTGATCGTGAGCCTGGAGGAAGTAACAAACTCCAGGGATGTCGGCAGGGAAGTTGGGTGGAAGATCCTCTCTTGTCCGGGGGATGAGAGTGAAATCTGGACAATCTTTTAACAATCTGAAATGAGAAGTAACAAATTGTCCTAAAACCCACATGCAGGTACACAGTAAAACTGCTAGCCCTAAATCACCTCTAACAGAGTGGAATATACAATACTTGTTTTGGCTAATCCAGAAATTATTTAAAAAAAGAAGATCTTTGTGTGTTATTCTTTCTTAAACATTAAAAACACTGATGGTGGAATGTTCCTGTTTTTTGTTCATTTAAAATGAATGCAGTTGATTTGCTGAAACCTTATTGTACAGTAACTTACTCTATTGCTCTCGATAATGTATAAAATATACAGTCAAACACACTTGTCAATAAGTTCTGAATACAGAACAAACAAACAAGTCTCTGTTTATACCTGTACGTTGTGGGACTGATGTTAATCTTTCTTGGCAGGCTACAGGACTCAAACTTGTTGGCTAATGTGACGTTGTTGCCAAAAAGGCAGTAGCGGGGCATTTTTACACCTACTACACCAGCCAAAACCGAGCCAGAGTGGATCCCAATACGCATCTGAGAATACAAACAAACATTTTTCTTCACATCTCTCTTCTTAAATATTCTTTTTATATTCTTTATTGCAAATTTTGGTCCCACTATTAGTTGCCCTAACTATGTACTTATATTTAAATTAATCATTTGGTAGAGTGCACTTATTGTGTACATATATATTTTTACATTGTACTTATATTTAAAAAATACCTATGTGTAATTACATCTGTTATTCATTATATAATTCATTATATAATTATAATTACCGTTGACCCATCCCTTACATCTTAACCCACCCTTATACCTACCCATACCACCAAATCTCTCCTTAACCTTACCCGTATCCCACATCAATAGCATCAAAAGTGTTTGCAATACAATATAAACACAACAAGTACATTGTACTTATTTTTTATGTAAGCACATAGTAGTTAAGACCGTCTAGGTTACGAACGTAACCCACGTTCCCTGAAGGAGGGAACGGAGACGTTACATATGGGAACTCGCCAGAGAGA
>JAUMHE010000042.1:2632030-2647924 GCA_032359235.1 Enteromius mattozi | reverse complement strand
ATAAAGCTCAAAGGCAATTGGTCTCTCTGGCGAGTTCCCATATGTAACGTCGAAGTGATTCGACTGAAAGGGTAACACCTAATATGAAGTGTGATCCAAATTGTAGTCCCATATTTTAGTCCCTCCTTTAGTCCACTGTAATGTCATCCAAAATGTTTTCATTTAAACAAAGATAATTCAGAAACTCAAACCGAATCTTTAAACAAACATTAATATCTTTCTCCAAAACAAATGTTTGTTATATACAATTATCTTTGTATCTATTAACCTGTAGTATTCATGATCTAATTCTACATCTGATAACTAATTCCACTTCACAATTGCACTGTTAACTGTTAACTGATAAAATAGGAGTCTAAAATAGGATACATTAGATGTGACCTTTCAAAAATTATTCACCCTTTGTAGTGGGAGTTTGTTTGCACAAAAATATATAAGCATTTTAATGAGTCACGCATTTGTTTTATATTGATAATTTCTTATTTTACTAGCCAACAACACTGTTTAAACGTTATTTTGCATTGTTTAGTTTCAACTCCAGCAAAGAGTCTAGAAAATCAAACAAAAAAAAGTTGAAAATTACATGCATGACTCTTTCATATTCACCCCATAACTACATAAAACATAGAAAAACCTAATGAAAAAATAACCTTGATAACCTCCCCCATGGGAGTCGTGACCTCATCAGACAATTCCATCATCTTTAGAGCCATGAGAGCAATCTGGACAGCATGGGTCGGACTCTCTTTGTGCAAGCCTCCAGCTACACAGTACGCATCGCCAATGGTTTCCACCTTGAACGCACAAATGAGGACATATGAAAGGTTACGAGAGCAGAGTGCTAAATATTTCATAACACACCTCTGGGTATATTCAAGGTTCATGCCATAATATTCTGATTTCCCTCTCATGTGACATCCATGTGTTGGCTAAAACCAATCAATAAAACAGTTCTGCATTTGCACATATACAATTAATACTTCAAGTGAAAAATTAATGTGTTGCCAAGTATGTTGCCCCATACTTATAATTTGATTTCACCCATCCATACTGTATGTACACACACCATAAACTCACACAGAGCAGTTTTAATTAAATAATTAAGAATATGTAATAATAAATATATAGGCTATATTATATTTTATTTAATTTCATTGTTTTTGCATAATACTAAAAGCTCCCTACGTTAACTATTTATATAATTCCACAAAAAAAATAATGTACTGTTTCTTACAACATGAACGTAGGAATTCAGTGTTGAAAGTTAGCTATTTTGAAACCAGCTATAACAAACTAACTTTACGTTAACAAAATAGTACATCTTGACAGCTTGAGAGACATTAATGCCCTGTTATTGCACATCCAGTCTGGGCATGTTTGAGACACACATCATGAACCAGCTGAGATATGTTGGGAGAAGAGAAGAGGGGAATCTATTTTAGGATATAGCTGTCTGTAAGAATGTAAGCAAAGCCAGACACTAAGCTAAACTTTACCTCCACTGTCTTTTACATGAAATTCATCTCTGCTGCATGTGTATGGGAAATTCTGTTTCAGATTACACTAGCAAACCTCCCAGCGGTTTATGAGCCAGCAAGTCGAAAATTGTGAAATTAATTGTTGTTTGGTTTAAAGATTTTGTGTGAATGATTGTTCAAACATCCCAAGGGCCTCAAGATAAAGTTAAAGGAGAATATTTTTGCAATCCGTCATTCACTTTTTTTTTTTTTTTTCCTTAGTTTGAAGCTGAAATACCAAAAAAGGAAGACTGTGGAGTGCACACTATCAAAACACCTCTATTAATTCATGAGGAGTGTAACACTTATCGGTCATGAGAAGCAGCAAAATGGTTTACCTAGTTTTATTTGTTTGAAGCTATGCAGCAATTTCACCTACCTTATACACATCCAGTTCACCGCAGTGGTGATCAAACCTAGTGTAGAGCTCACTGAGCATGTTCACCACCTGCATGGGCGTACATCGTGAGCAGATCGCAGTGAAGCCCACGATGTCTGAGAACAGCACGGTGACATGATCAAACTTTTTTGCCTGCACAGGAAGTCCCTGCCATAAACGCTGAGCGACGTTCCCTGGGAATATCGTGAAGAGCAGCTCTACCGTTCGCCTTTTCTCTTCTTCCAGGGCTTGGTGTGCCTGTTCCAGCGCAGCTTTGGCTTTACCTAGACGTTTTTTAAGTCCATCCTGGGCCTTGGTCTGCTCCCCGACCAAAACAACATCTCTTAGCGCATTGTGGATGGGGATATCAGAGAGGTAGAGGCCCCGGCCTGTCAACTCCTCCAGTTTATCTACACACGGAGAGCCGAGGAAGAGGAGAGCGCTCATTTCAGACATGAAGATCATCTGCCCCTTCAGGTCCATATGCTACAGTGAGAGGATTGGAAGAATAGGAATTAATTCAGTTTAGTTTTGGTGTATTTTGTTATAAATGAGACCAATGTGAAAATAATAATAATAATATACATGTGTATATTATAATATAGGTTAGGTAAATAGATTTCGAAAATATAATAAAACACATAATAATAACACTCTTATGGCAGTCTGAAACTTTTTTATGTTATGGCAAATTCTAATGAATTTCACAGTCTTTTTCATGTGTTTTCATACTATCTGCTTTTGCCACATTGAAGGTTTGATTTAGGTATTGGGGTTACAAATGGACATTTTTTGAAAAAGTAATCATAAAAAAATAAATTAAAAAAACTACATTTTCATATAAATTTGCCACTAATTTGCCAAAACGTTAATGGGTTTTCTCGTGATATCACTGCAAATATAACATTGTCTCATTCATCTTGCTTAAAGGTATTCAAAATGCACTTATGGCTTGCACATTTTAAAGTATGCTCCAGAATATGTCAAGTTGTCCTAACCCTACCACATGCTTGAGTTTTTTGAGAATAATTGGAAATAATTTCTTTGCTGATATGATGTCCATGTCCCTTCCAAAGTATTATGTATAAAATACTTTTATTTCATACTAAGTTTAGTTCAAATCTTTTAACATATTTACTGAAATTTCAGTCGAGACCTACTGATGTAAAAAATATAATTAAATTTTATTTGGAGTGCACATTTCTTAATATTAAACCTAAAATGTCTTTTAATGTCACTATTGATGAGTATCGCATGATCTTTAAATAATATAGGTCTTTTCTATTGCAAGAAATTGAAAGTGCACCTAAAGTATACTTGCAAATGTTCCACTTTAGCACAATCAAATATACTTCTAAATATATTTAGTTGGACTTCAGCACTACTTCCAATCAAAGTGCATCAAGCACAAAAACAGTTGTTCCAATTTAGACTTTTAATTCATTTTTTACTAGGGTTATTTCAGCCAGATTTTTTTGTTGGCAATATTTACAATCTTTTTTCAAACAGCTTATCAAGGGGTGAAAATTAAATTAATTTAATATGACTGCAACAAACTAACAGCATTTGTGCTTTTGTCTATAGAAAAACTTGTTAAAAGTACACTTTAACACTAATAAAGGAACATAAGACTAAACATTACATGAACCATATAAATGCACAAACTCATAATAATGCCTCTGTAGCATTGATATATAGTTTGTGCACTGTATGTTTCCTAAATTATTCTTGACTGAATCCTAACTGTATGAGGTTGCTATGCTATTCCTTTTTTTGTGAGCCTAAGGGTAGATCTCATTGATAGAGGCTTTGAGGGGCCTTCCATGTCTTGACATTTTCCGCCATGTTCATTTCATCATCTGCGTGGTACAGGACTTTATTGCATTGCCCTTATTATACTGATCATCCGCAACCCAAGAAACCAAGACTTGCCATTAAAAAATTCCCCTCGACCACCTCACAAATCTTAACTCATCTCAGATCTGCACGAAGATAAACCTATGAGGAAAAATCCTGCTAATTACTTTGCACGTTGAATCATGTTGCGCTTTTTAATTGTCTAATCAACATGAAACCCAAGGCAATCTTTGATTCCTCTCTCTTTGATGTCGGTGTGATAAAATAACACGTAGACCTTCAGAAGTTCACATTTCAAATGCAAACCAGCACTCGAGCACGTTCAAAGCTGCGAACTTAAGTGTTTTCTCCTCACTCTGTTTGACTTGTCTTAGCTAAGCAATAAGCTTGATGTTTGAAAATTTCCCAGGTTAGCAGTTTCACACGTAACAGGTGGCCCGTTGTTAGCATCAGCATTTCAATACATAGGACACAAGGGCACCTTATTGCAGAGGGAGAAACTAAACGGCAAAACAAAAAATACCTTTCCAGGGCTGTCAGCAGAGCTGGCTCCATGCTGTTTCACCCGTAGCACAAACTGGGTGTTTAGCATGGTTAAAATATCCTGGAAGCTGGCTCGTATCTCAGGTGAAACAATAGCAAAGTGCTCGTTGAAAACAGTTCTCCTTTGCCCGTCTCTGCATCGCCCGAGCCTCCTCCTTAAACCATCTCCAATCTGCATCAGGCTCATTTCCTGATCTAAGAGAATGTGGAAGGGAAAAGTAGAGTAGAGCAGTGAGAGGGGAATATCTCCAGATGAGTGTGTCCTCATGGGGCTTGGTGTGAGGCTTCTGCCGTCTCTCACTACTACTGAGTACAGCAGATAAGGCTGATGATTGGCCTGTAGAGCACCACTGTCTTTACCCCCAACATCCATTCTGACTTCAACCCGTGTGCAGTAGAGCAAACACGCCGCCGCCTGGATGATACCCGAGAAGAAGAGCTCAGTGGTGGGGAGGGGATTGAAGAAATAGACAGTTAGGAGTCCTGGATCTTTGTCCAGGCAGAGAATGGAGGCTTGGTGGATGTAACGATGAACCTCTGGGGTGGGTGGTGTGCTCTGCTTTAAGAGAACGTTGAAGCTGTTGAGAAAATCATGGAGAGCTCCCCCCACTACACGGAGAATATGACCGTCCTCCTCATAACAGTCCCGAAACACCTCCAGACCCACAGAAATCTTTAGCGTTTCCATGGGGATATCTGGGATTTAATGAGCAAAATTCATTAAAAATTTAAATCAATGTTAAGGTTATATAAATACAAATTTTTAACACCTCTGTTTACCTGTTTTAAGGGAGAATTGTCTCATGACATCTGATAATTCTTCAACATTGTCCATTGTCTGAGATACATCAGAACTGCATGCTACAGGGCTTTGGACACATATATTAAACTGTAGTCAATAAATTAATATGGAAAATGGAATAACGAGAACAACATTTAGAATGTGAGGTTGAACTAGGAAACAAATACATAGGCTGCATTTCAGTATGTACAATATTAATATAATCTAATATAACCTATATAATAATTCACATAGACAACATTATAGGCTATTTAATTTAAAAATAATTCAATCAAAATAATAATTGTATAAAACAATGATGAAAAATACTGATTCAGTACAACTATTGCGTATTATCCACAGAATGATAACAGTAATTCTGTATGGAAATTGTAAATTATCGACAAATTAGAAGAACATTATAAATTCTCACACATGACATAATAAAAAATAACCTCTTACCAAGTCATGTCTATCTGCTGTTTCATGACTCTGATCAATGCATTTCGTAATTTTTCGAACTAAAAGAAAAAGAAAATACATTAAACATAGCATAGCGTGTTTTTTATATGTATATATTAAAACTGATTACAGTCGTTTGTGTATATTGTTCATTTTTTTTCTTAATTACAATATTCCATTTGCGCGCGTTGCATGTGTACACTGGGCATAGCGCAGATATAAAAAACAAATATCCCATGCAATGTATAAGAATGTGCTGCAACATATCATCAGGTGAATTAGACACATCAAACATATGAATTTACCTCCGGGCACACCAGCTTTCGGATGCTCTCGCCCAGTGAATGCAGATTAACTTTGCTCCGGCTTATTTTGCGTCTGGGCAGAATGTTTGTATTTGTGCCCTGCACCTCTCTGGATACTGGCACAACATCCACAGCACTGCTTTCCTCAAAGTCTGCGGGTTCCTCATTTCCCACGACCATAGAAAACGGGCATTCACCCGCAATCTTAAGATCCTTCAGTTTAGCGCAAAACATTCTTTGCGTAATAGTCCTCTCCAAACGTGCAGCAGAAATATCTACATGGTGAATATCCGACTGAGACCGTTCCTACCCATCCGAATCCATAGAAGCATTTCCACTAGGTGATGGACAAAAATCAGCCCAGAAAATGTAATTTCCTCGCACACACACGTCTTATCCAGGACTAAGCTATTTCAAACTTATCAGCAGCTTTTCCGCCTGCATATAATATTCATAGTAAATTACTGGGGCAAATGATAAGCCAAGGATCATTAAGTATGGCCAATCACAGGACACAGTGGGACCTCCAGCTAGCCAATAGATGCACCGGCAGGCAGACCTCCTTAAAAATGTATTATGCTCGTCTGGAGATGCGTGATGTTCTCCTGGAGATGCTGTGTACCACGCTCATCATCCAATGAACTGGCTGGTGATTTTAGAGGATTTTCGTTCTGCACCGAGAGCTTGCTCTATCCTTAGCTTATTATATAGGCTTTCGGTGAAGTCTAGCTAATATTTAAATATCTCATAGCTTATAGTCTAACCCTAACGTCGGACACTTACGCAACATCACGTTTTCTTTAATTCAGATTCGATGCGCAAATGGAAACGCTCTTAACATCTCGCACTTGAATCCGTCACGTATCATTTGGAGCAAACAATTTGGACACATATGCGCTTTGGGACACTCAGATGTATGCTCAGTTTCTCGCGAACATAAATTGCAATGCAACTCATTAAGGCGCGAATAGATGTTATATAAGGGTCTCAAGGCTTTGCATTCTTTCATGGGTTTCTTTGCCATGACAGCCAGGACTTGTCAGGCTAATGAGGAGCATCGAGTTCACGAGATCACACTATTGAATGAGCCTTATTTGGAAAAAAAAAAACAACTAAAATACCCAACCTCACAATAAAATGCACAGTATTTCATACATTTATACAGTACAATTCATCCTTGCTTGGTGACAGTGACTTGTTTTCGATGTAGCAGTGGTCATGAAGATTGCATTAGGTACCTGCAGACAATGCAAGAGCTGGGGAGATTCTGGTGCAAAACAGATCAATAACATGTACACAGATCGATAAAAACTTGAAATCACAATTATTTTGTTCATCACTGGTCTTGGTCTGTGACATGTTTTTGTAATAATTTGGTATAAAAGGAATTCAGAGATCATACATCATGGTTACCTTGCATTATTGCCATCTTACAGTGTCTAAAATAATTGTATTTAATTAAAATGTCGTTCGTGCACAGAAAAAAAAAAAAAAATAGATTTCTGTAATATCTCATTGCTTCTAGACAGCCGTAATTAAATTGGGAGATGATAGCTGTGCTAGATTTATTTATTTGTTTCTCCAAAACAACAACAATAACAAAAAAGGACAAACAAAAGACAAAATAACCAAATCTTGTATGTGAGGGAAAAAAGAAAAAAAAAAATTGCACCTGTTTTGGGTTATTATAAGATGTGCATCATCTGTTCTCTGCAACTATTCTTAGTTGAATACATAATCAAAATAGTACAAACAAGCAGACGAATTTTGAATGATGGGATTAAACAGGAAACCTGCAGAGCATTCACATTAGTTCTGTGGGCTGCACAATCTTTGAACATATGCATAAACAATAACCTTTTCCTCAAATTATTGACTTTTTCTTAGTCCACAGTAAATTAAATCTTTGCTCTCAATATTTAGGAATCAACAAAAATCACTGCATGATATTATGCATGTCTAATATTGCACACTTTTCACATTCAGTTCAAATTAGGAGGACGTCTTCAAATGAAGGAGGAAAAGAAGGTCCCAACAGTCTTGCTAAAAAATTTTAAAGGATGCATGACTTTCATGACATTACTTCACATTAACTCTTTAATTGAAATTATGACAAAGAAAAGACAGCATGTATTGGAGGATGCAGATGTTGAATCCATCATCAGTTCATGGGATTCAAATAGCTCTATAAGAGCTCACTGATTAACAAACAAGAGGAATCACATGGGCAGCTACTGCAGAGTGCAGTGATCATTCCTCTGATTTACATTAATGGCTGCCTGATGGCCACAGATGTGTCAACACATTACGCCACGCCAGTATTTTTCAGACTTTTTTTTTTTTTTTTAGTTTTAGAGTTATGTGTTTCAGTTCTTTTTTTATGTGGTTGTTTATGTTTTCTGTGTACTTCCTGTGATTTTGGCCTTGATCATATCTATGTGATCATCATGTAAAAACTGCCTACACATCAGCATTAAAAAAGAAAAGAGCTTGCCTTAAAGCTGCCAACGTGGAACCCAAGCTTCACTGGAAGCACTGAGAAAAAGTGTGACATTTGTTTCCTTCTTAGTTTGCTAGTTTCATCCTCATTTGTCTTCAACAGAGCTTCTTGGTTGCGTGATGTCAAGCTTTGACTCTATTTGTGCCCACATGCTTTAAAAGCAATGCAGCGCCAGCTATAATCATCTCAGTCTTCTATTCTCTCTCTTTCTCTATCAGACCATGCATAAACCTGACAAATATTCAGTCTCATGCTAAAATAGCACTCCATTAAGAATTTATTGCTTTTAAAACCATTAAAGTTTGGAACAAAACAGTGATTTTTGTTAGCCTGGCAATCCAAACCTCTGTTTACAAATGTGACCCAATTTTGCACCCAACCAAGTTTGATTTTACTTCTCTTTGCCCCAGAATAGCAGTAGTTTGATTATGTGTCATAACAGGAGTTTTATTGTCAAACAAAGGTATTATTCACCTTTATTTTCAATAAATGTTAATGTAGCTGCAGCTAAAATGACGGATTATATGTAATTACAAAGAGCTCTGACACATGAGTACAAATATTTTAGCACAGAATGACACTAAATAAAGTCTCCAATCTTCGTGTCTGTTACAAGCATGACTCATTTAATCGTGCCATCAGTTCGTTAGCGTACGTCATGTTTGGTAGAAGTTGTTTATTTTCCCAGTGGTGCCAGGCATGAATAATTTAAATTCCACGGGTACTGTGTGACATATGCAGAACTAGAATCACTGCTTGATCTGTGCCTAATGTAATAGAGCGATAAAATTGATTTTTACGTTTGCAATACATTGTCAAAGGTTGTGTAAGGCAGTGCGTAATTATTCCTCAGAGGTGACAAAAGGGAACATACCTCCCTGTAACTGCTGAAACAAACAACACTACAGCTGAGATGGTCAGCAGAATAATAATAGCAGTGTGTGTCTTTATGTTATTTTGTCCATTCACAAGATAGCATATAAGCATATAAAACGGAAACATAGTGAGGGAATATGTGTATATATATATATATATATATATATATATATATATATGTAGGTATGTATGTATGTAGCCATATACTGTAGAGTAACACAAGTATTAGGTATATAAAGTAACATGGCTATATACACCATGGTTTAATGCTTGTGGTTGTCACTTATGCTCACCTGAATTTATTTGATTAAAATACAGAAAAGGGTAATATGTCTCAAATTTAAAATAACATGTAATTTAATAATAAGATGTCATTTATTCCTATGATGGAATAGCTGAATTTTCCATTCGAACCAGCCATTACTCCAATCTTAAGTGTTACATGACTTACAAAGTTGGGATATGTTATTTGTCCATTTTCTTTTACCTTTATTTAACTGACTAACGTCCAAAGAAAAATTACAGTGTTTAAATTATTTTGTAAATATGAAGAAATGTTGATTCTGATGGCTATTATACACTCCAAAAATGTTGGGACAGAGGCATGTTTACCACTGTGTTAAATCACTTTTTTTTAATACACATTTAAAGCATCTGTGAATTAAGTTTTGTGAGAAGTCTTTCACAGTCTTGACTGATGCAAGACTTCAGCTGCTCAACAGTTCATATAGTTGTTGTCATGTATTCTCATTTTTATGACTGGTCATACATCATATATGCCATGACAACACAGTCTCATGACCAATTCGTACGTACTCATACAAGGTAGAAAATGTGTGCTAATTCATACAAATTCGTACAATTTTGTACGATTTGTGAAACCCCAGTGACGGGTAGGTGTAGGGGTGGGGTTAGGCGTAGGTCATTCGTACAAAAATATGTATGATTTAGCAAAAATCATATGAATTCGAGTGATGACCACTTTCGTCTTTGGGACAGAAAATTTTCCCAAAAACAAGCTGAAATTCATCTGACCACAGCACAAACACTGTCTTTTGGACAATCTAAGATGAGCTTGGGCCCAGAGATCTTGCTGTCATCTCTGCCTAGAATTGAGGTATAGATTTCTTCTTGTATAACAGTTGCATTTCATTGATGCATTTGCAGTCTGTGTTAGTGACAACAGTTTTTCATATACTCCAGAGCCCATGTGGCTATATTTCACACAGCAGCATGACGGTTTCTCATGTAATGCCATCTGAGGACTCAAAGGTCACACATTCGACTGACTTGTCTTGTCTGGCCCTACGTGTATACTAAGATTTCTTTGGATTCCCTGAATATTTTAACAATATATGCATGTACATGGAGAAATATATATATATAAATTCTTTGGAATTTTGCATTGAGAAATGTATTTATTTATTAGATTTTTTTTTCTGTTTTTTGTCTGACAATTCTCTCATGAATTTATTTTTCACAGGGTAGTCACGTTTATCTTTGCTGGCAAAAACTAAGATACGACTTTTACAACCAATCACAATATTTTAACCAGTTACTGGTTTATCTGTTTCAAAACAGTTGTATATTTTTTCATCTTTTCACTTTTAATATGCGTCCGTGCCAGCTTTTTGGATTGTGTTGCAGCCATCAAAATCAAAATTTATTTCTACAAAATACATTTAAGCTAATCAGTAAAAACGTGAAATATTTTCTTTCGTCGGATAAATAAAGATACAAAAATGATACAAAGGTACAAACATTTTACAACTTTTGAAGATTTCTTGTATCAGTAATATTTTGATTTAGTGCTCAAGAAAAATGTATTTTTTTTAATCAGTGTGGAAAACAGGTGTGCTACTTAATAATTTTTTTGGAAACCGTGATACATTTTTCAGGATTTTTAATGAATAAAAAGAAGCTAAATTTATTCAAAATATAAATCTTTTGTAACATTTAATGTCCCTTTTGATCAATTTAATGCATATTTGCTGAGTAAAAATATGAGTTAAAAAAATTTATAAATAAATAAAAAAAGCTTCCATGCATTATTTACCACAGTAACCCTCTGGCACTGTCTGCCACTTCTGAATTTATTCAAAGAACATCATAGGTGTTCACACAGTACCTTGAACTTGTTTTCCAACCTACCCATAAATGACACGACACTCTGCCCCTAAATTCCCAGTTCCACCCATCTGAGGGTCCTCGAAGCCAATAAAGGATGTTTGTTCTGACTGATTGTTTATCTTATAATCTGAAGTCATGTGGATGACCGAGCAGGACTTATGTCGAAAGGGAGTTTGCCATTAGGAGCCCATAATGACACAGAAAACAATACTGAACATGAAGCACTCTGAATGGTCCTCCAAACCAACACAGCGTGCTTATTCATTCCCTTCATCTCTTCATACTTGAGAATGAGCCACAAACTGAGCAGTGGATTTCACAGGCAGGAACATAACAGTGTTTTTGACCTTGGACTAGAAATTGTGTGAAAGCATGGAATGAAATGAATACCCACTGTGGCATAAAATGATATTTAGCACTCTTCTCTGAGGGTGAAATGATTGTAGAAATACCAGAACAATAATGTATTTCAAATGTTGCAAAATAACAAATGCTACATAAATCTTATCGATTACTGTATATTTGTATATAAGTATTTTGCTCTTTAGCACGAAAAACTAATTTTTAGAATCAATCAGAGGTTTGTGTACAGTGGATGAACTTTACTGACAGAGTTCAAAACTGTTATTTACAGACTTCCACTCTTCCACAAGATTAGTCTCTGCAATATCCAGGGAGAGAGCCTGAATCATTATGTAATCCTGTCACGCATTTATGAACGCAATGATGGTTTCGAGCAGCACTGGGAGTTTGTGTATGTGTGTGACTAGAATGTCATAGCTCAATGCCATAGCAACACACCATCCACCAGGAGAAATGTTTAACTGAGTCCAATAATGTGACTGAAATATTCTTCTTCGAGGAAATATTTTCTCTCTAATTGTCCCCCTTCATATGTTCGCTGGAATGAAGAACAATTGCATGGATTGACCACATCTTTGAAAGCACAAATGTATACGTAAGGCACAATGTTCATTTCGCACACTGATGCTTTGCAAACAAAACACTCATTAATAGATTGCCATATACCTTTAAAGGATTTTGATCCTGTTTATGGGCCCCTTGATTTGCAGCTCGTTTATTCTTCAGAGCAGCAAAACAGCATGATGAGGACTTTAATTAACGTGCTTTAGGCAGACTGGCCCCTGACAGCTCAGTTTATTATAACACCGATGTGATTACTGTTATTATTTTTAGCACCAGTAGTAGTGGTAAAAGTAGTTTTGTGTAAGCACACATGCACAAAATAATTTCAAATAATCATCCTTTCGGTTGTTGTTGTTGTTTTTTTTAACCATACTGTAGAGGTCTCAAATTACTTGATAATTTTACCAAACCATTTACTGCAATGCCAAGTCAAAGTGCTGACTATGCAAGCCTTAAAGTATTACTGTACAGCACACTAAATAACAACTGGAGTATACAAACAAAGTTGTTTCACAAGTAATTACAAAAGAATGGCAAACTACAGACTGAAATAATTAAGAGTACAATTTTTGATTTTTTTTTTTAAGTAAAAAGACTCAAATAGCTTTTTTCTTGCAAAATTACAATGATCTTTGTTTTATTTACAACTTGTATGCATTTTTACAGCGTAGTTGCAAGCCCAGAAAATAACGTGAGGGCACTTGGCAGTGAGCACCACAGGAAACATTCCTCTAGAGCATCCTCATGCTGAAACACCACAAACACATTTAAAAGTTTAAATAATAGAAAGAGTTGAGAAAGGGGGCCTGAGTGGCTCTTTCTCCATCTTTCGGTCTTCTTAATAAAACCCTGTAACAGAACAAAAAAATGGTAACACTTTAGGTTCATTAGTTAACACTATTAACTACATTAGTTAACATGAACTAAGATACTGAACAATACTTCTACAGCATTTATTAATCATAGTTAATGTTAGTTTCAGCATTTACTAATGCATTTTTAAAATCACAAGCTGTGTTAATTAACAATAATTATTGCACTGTGAATTAACATTAATGAACAACAGTTTAATATTAACAAAGATTATTAAATTATTAAATACTGTAATATATGTAATATATGTTTATATGTGTTATTAATTAATGTTAACAAATGAAACCTTATTGTAAAATGTTACCACAAAAAAAAAAAAAAAAAAACTGTTTGATTTTGGGTCCAAGTCCAAAATGGGCCAAGGCAGAGTTCGATTAGAATACTGTCATGAATGCGGCGTGAGCGTTCGGATCCAAATGCAGGTCTTTATTCATATCAACAGGCAAGGTCAAGTAAACAGGCAAACAGGAACAGCTGAGGCAATACAGAGTCATGGTCGGGGTACACAAGCACAGATCGGGGTAACAAGCAAACAATCACAGAGTTCAGGAATAAACAGTCACAGGTCGAAAACAGTAAAAAAAAACACAGGGAATAAACACTTGGAATTGACGCCGGAGCAAATCAAGACTTCGCAAAGAATTTCTGAGTGACTGTGGTTTAAATGCAGTTGGTGAAGAGTGAGTGAGGTGATTGGCAGCAGCTGTGAGATGATTACAGATGTGAACAGGTGTGGGTGTGCAAGGCGTGATGGGATATGGAGTTCATGAATGAATGAATCCAAGGGAGGTGTGGTGAGTGCGGGTGCCCTCTAGAGGCGGTGGCCAGGAACTCCATCCTGACAAATATGCTGAGTCCAGAACATAAATTAGATTTTATTAAAAATAATTATGCAATTGTAAAAACAGCCTTTAAATTAATATTTAAAAACTTTACAAACCAATGGCAATAATGTTTGATTTCCAACATTCATCTTTTTTTGTGTGTGTGTGTGTGTTTAGCAGAAGAACAACAAAATGTATACAGGCTTAGAACAACAACAGGGTGAGTATGATGAAATTCTGAAATCATTTTTATTTTTGGGTGAACTATCCCTTTAAATAAAATTGTTGTCTTGAATGAAACCAATAAATTTAGATGTTAACAAATGAGCCAATGGTACCCTATATTTTATGTTATTTTTTTCTCAGGCCAGCTAAAATAAATTGACACCTCCATTGCGTGCAAGGAATTCACAAATTAACATCCAGTGTTTTTCTAATAAATTAAACAAAGTTTAAACAGAGGAATAAACCACATTGTTTCATTTTGCTCCTAATATGGTCATCTTGAGCTTAGCATGGAAGAATGTACTAAGCAGTGAAGAGGAATATCAATATATCAGATGATGCTTACTTTACCACACATTTCCCCCTAACAAATCAGCTACATGTAGGCACCATTTATGAGTTGCAACACATCCAAACATAAACCAAACCTCGTGTAGGATAATTCCCCCTTTTACAATGGTAAAGTGCAGCTGGTACTATATAGAAGAGGGATTTATTACAGTTTCATTTCACCATGTTACAACCCCACGTCATCTGTTTACAAAAAAAAAGGCCCACGGCTGCCAGCCTCTGCTCTTAAAAGGTAGCCATGATAAACAATCTTAGGTTTCCCACAGCGTTCAGCCCATGACCAGACCTTTTAAGACTGGAGCACTGATGCTGTGTTTACTTGGAGGAGAAGGGCAAAGGGAACCACATGGAGAGTGACAACTACACATCCAAATAGCAACCTGAGATCCACTGCTGCACATCAGGAGAGAAAAAAACATGAGTCTATGTGTGGACACAGCTGTCTCTAGAAGCACAAATACGACAAGTGTTTGTCCAGCAAACTGTGAGGTGCCATCTGGTCATGAGGAGAGCCACAGAGAAAAATATTTAGGTTTATCAGTTTTGTCTTTTTAGACAGGAAATTGTATTTGTCAGTCGAATGCACTTTAAGAGCAAAAATTTGCAGTGGCTATATGAGGCATCAGAGAACGGAATATTTCTTGATAAATGTTTATGTCATTAAAAAAAAAATCTTCCATTTCTACTTTTGAAGTGACAGACTATTACAAACCGATTTCATCTTCTCTATTCCATAACACAGACACACATCAAAACAAAAATGACATGTTGAGTGTAAGACTGACAGACACAGTGACATAATACTCTGTCTCTTTTCACAGCAGAACACATCAAAACAAAAATGACATGTTGAGTGTAAGACTGACAGACACAGTGACATAATACAATCATCTGAAAAAGGCGTGATGTGACATTGGGTGCCTTATAAATAACTTTCATGGGAAATTACAGTAAGTGTTAGAATATCTGTGTCTATAAGACCCATTCACACCATGAACAATAAAACAATGACACCAATGAATGATAAGATGTAAGTTTAAACGGTCAAGTCAGGTTGATTTTGATTGGCTGTAAATGTTTTAACATTTTAACCAGAAAAAAATCTTTTTAAAAAGTGATTACAACGATATTGTTCTTCTTTGTCAGTATTGTTATAACTGTGGTGGTTACCTTGTTGTTTGCATATCGCATACTGTTCTGTGTTTACCGTAAAAAAATGACCGTGATTTTAAAGGTAAAAAACTTTGAAAATGCTACGGTAAAAACATGTTAAATGGTTAATGGTAAATTCCTGTTAAATTTACAGGGAAACACCGTAAACTGACATTCCCAGAATTCCCTGCA
>JAUMHE010000042.1:2613394-2623442 GCA_032359235.1 Enteromius mattozi | reverse complement strand
GGTCTAGCATTGTCTTGCATTAGGAGGAACCCAAGGCCAACCGCACCGGCATATGGTCTCACAAGGGGTCTGAGGATTTGAACACTGTGTTGTTTAAGTGTTCCCTTTTTTTTTTTTTTTTGAGCAGTGTATTTAAATCATCTGTATGGTAGGCGTAGGACTGTAAAATGTTCGTTCAGTCATATCCCTTGGTCCTAGGGCTACAATAGGCTTCGAAGCTGCCTGTCCTACCTTTAGAGCTACGTAGTAACTGATTACATGTAATCAGATTCCAAAAATTATGTACTTGTAATTACATTAAATTACATTTAAAAATACTTTTAATCAGACTACAGATCTTTTTTACATACTACATGATAGCAATAATTTTCAATAATCTGCTACTGATGAAACACACACACCCACAAATAATAACAATAATAATAATAATGATACAAATTGTAATAATACAAATCCACCAACTTTTTAATCATCTGATCTTCTTTCACCTAATATATATATATATATATATATTGAAGTTTTTCATAATTAAGAATTGCATTTGCATGTTCATCATGGTTCTCTGATGCATGGCATGGTCACATGACATGCAGGTAAACAAATTTTCATTTTCATTTATGATTTATTTAATTACCCTACAGGTCCTTCACAAACCCAGCTTGGGAAACCTTAATGCAATATTATGGTCAATGCACTTCATGTTGTTGATAACAACAAAAGGAATATATTTTCTAACTAACAGATATTATTTTGGGATCCGTTTTTTTTCTAATAGGCTACACAACTATAACAAAAGCAACAGACTTTGATGACAAACTTTTGTCAAAACTTTTTAATATATATTTTGTCTAAATATCTTATTATTTTTTTATAATTAGTAGAATACTGTCATTAAGAACTTTTAAGACAAACAATACGAATTCACATTGATTAATCTGTTCAAAATTTAAACAGGACAGACATGAAAAATAGAATATTTCAGAACACCATCCAGAACCAGATAACTTACCTGTCAAACTCCTTTTGTTCTCTGTTTTCATATGGAGTTTCGGTAACTCACAGAGATTTTTGTTTGTTTTTAGATTTAAATAAACTGCTAAAGCTTAGAGCATTCAATGTAAAATCCGTTTGCCATAGTATGCTACGGCAAGCAACGTCACCACGCAGAGCCATCGTCATAGTAGGATTCGTACGTTCTTATCCGGTAGTTGCTTTGGTAACTCGCGTAAACAAATGGCGTCCAAGATGATGATCTGAACAGCGTTTACTACTAATCATTTGTTTTGAAGCTACGGTAGGTATTAATCGTTTGAACGTTAGATGAGATATCTAAAACAAGCATATGTGTTTGTATAATGCATTTTCATATTTAAACAGTCTGGTAGGTGAGATGGATGACGAGCCTTTTTCTACAACGCTCGCGTATACGAAAAGCCCCAAAACATCCAGAAGAACCACTTTTCAGGTAACGTTATTAGTGTGCTCCAACGTTAAACAACATCTGTCTCAAGGCGTAGGAAGCTGCCTATCTATTCTATTCAGTTGTGGCACGTTTCGAATTGATCGCCAAAATACTGACACGTGCATGTTGTTGAATTTCAGGATGAGCTAAAGAAAGCTGTGTCTGCTAGAGTCAACAGGCATAGTTACTCTGATGACTTTGACGATGATGATGATGATGAAGACGGTAAAGATAGTGATGATGATGGTAAGTTTCACAATGTCATGCTTAGGCTATCTAAAATATGATAACTGTATTGTATACTACTAGTAACGTTAGCTAGAGACCTTATGTTGAATGAGTTTGTTTGTTGTCTTATAAAATGTTTGTAATTCAGTTTTTCCTATTGTTCATTACTTTTATTTCTGAATTCACCAGACATACTTAACAAACTCCTTAAGACACAAAAACAGAAGAAAGAGAGATTTAAAGCTGGAAAGACAAAAGGCAAAATCAACGATTTCAAGCTTTCAGATGATGAAGAGGAAAATGTCAAACCCAAAAAAGTATCTTTTATGAAAACCAAAAGGACCAGCTCTCCTGTGTACTTTGATCAGCTGAACACCACGGGAAGTGCAGATGACCAACCTAGTTCTTTCCATTCCAACCAGTCCAGGAATAATTCTCAAAGTTCAAGCAACTCTTACACAACAGAGAAAAATCAACAGTCAGATTCCCCTTTTTCCTCTCTATCTGACAAGAAGGATGAACAGTCAAAGTTGAGGAAGAGCCTGTCAGAATCTCCACTGCCACTAAACTCAGAGAATAGTCAGTGGGAATCTTCCGTCCCTCTTACATCAGATGGCTCACAGTGGGACAGTCCATTGCCATTGCCTTCAGAAAAAAATGAGGATAACCACATGACTGGTGAAGATGGTGAACTACCCATTCCTCAACCCAGGGAGAGAAGTGTTAAACCAAAACTCTCTACAGGTCAGGGCAGTCTTTGCGTGTGTGCTATTAAGGTCTGTGATTTTTGCAAGACCAGTTACCAATAATACTACAATTTGCTTTGTATTCATATCTTGAATTTGAATTTTAATGTTTGTTCCCAAGTGATTATGTTCTTATTTAAAGTATTCATTTCTGAAAGGTTTCCAGAGCTGGGGTTGATTTTTAATCTGTGTATAAAACCAGCTTAGGAAGTGTCAGAAACTAAAATTCACTTTCTTTAATGTAAACAGGTTGTCTTGCTCAAGACATGTCACCCAGACCCAAACCCAGGCACAGGACAGCAAATACGTGTGACATTGGTCAGTTAGAAGAGGAAACACAAGCAGAGACCACTGCCTGCAGCAGAACAGCCACATCCTCTATGTCTATAGCCTTGTCCAACGCATTCTCTACTGAGAAGAGTCAAACCTCTACCAATGATAGCTTTCTGGTGAGAATATCTTAATAATAGAAAGACAAAAAGTGTCATCAGAAACCCATTTACACACACACACAGACGTATATATAGACGTATATATATATATATATATATACATCCTGTATATAATATTAAGTGGAGTACAAATGTAAGGTATTAAAAACAAAGATTTCTTTATTGGCAGCATTTGGTTTATGAAGATCATTTAACATCATTTACACAAAACATTGCACAAAAGGTGTTTTATAGTGCAAAAGTATTCTTCAGGTCATTAAAATGTCCTTCACATTAAGAAAAATTATTATTTTAAGAAGTGTACACTAAAAAGTTCTTTGGGTAACACAGTTTATCTAGGCATTGCTGTTAAGCCCTCTTTTTTTTAAAAGGGATAGTTCACCCAAAAATGAAACTTTGATGTTTATCTGCTTACCCCCAGGACATCCAAGATGTAGGTGACTTTGTTTCTTCAGTAGTAAAACATACACAGATGAAACCAAATGAAACCCTACAGCTTGTGGCGATACTTTTAGGTGTTAAGATTGGTGTTAACGATTGGTCTGTGCAAAAAACTGAACAGTATTTATATTGTTTTTTACCTCTTATACACCACTATCTCCGACTGCTGAACTCATTCACAACATCCGGCGCATGATGCGTCACTGTCCGGCACATAGAGATCTATACATAGATGCCTCATTAGTGACTTTTCCTATGGGCCGCGATACGTAAGGATCTACGTCTGTATCTATGTATACATTTGTGTCAGAGCACGTTGACACATCACGCGCCAGATGTTCTAAATAAGTTCAGCACAGTCGGAGATCATGGTGTATAAGACGTAAAAAATGATATAAATACTGTTCAGTTTTTTTTTCACGTCTGTGTATGTTTTTTTTGTTTGTTTCTTTTTTTGTTGTTTTTTTTGACTTAGAGCTTTGGAAAGTTTGGTTGCCATTGACTTGTATTGTATGACTGACAGAATGCAACGGTTTGAGTTAAAATCTTTCTTTGTGTTCTATTGAAGAAACAAAGTCACCTACATCTTGGATGCCCTGCCCCAAATTTTCATTTTTGGGGGAACTATACCTTTAAGAGTGTAAAATCTGTTGTTAATTACTAGTAGTAGATAATATCTCCCAACAGAAACAACCTGAGCAGTTGTAAATCCAGGAGATGTTTTGAAAGACTCTTATTTTGCTGTTCAACCTTATGTTTAATACAGGGTCCAGATGAAGACCAGGCAATGTCGGAAAGGTTCAAGCCACAGTCTTGTTCAACAGCAGAGCAAATGTCTGAGTTTCCAGACACTGTAGGCAGTGGTAAGTGTGGAAATTAATTTAGGCTGTTTTAATGTTCAGAGATTCTGTAATAGTTAGATTACATGTCATTTTCATTCTAGCTGTCTCAGAAGAGAGCAAAGGGAGAAATTACTCAACATCCTTTGAAGAAAAGCATGTAAGTTAGATTAAAAGTGAAAGATCTTGTTCTGAAAGATTGTTTTCTAAAATAGTGTCAACATTAAACAAGTTCTGAAACATGTTACTAAAGGAAGCTGTACCACAAATCATGTCAGATTTAAATACTAATGTAATTCTTAATTAAATCTGTCTTCACACTTTTCCAATCAGGAGAGTTCCCAGGGTGATCTTGACCACACATCAAACACGCTAAGCCGAATGTCTAGGAAATCAACAGACAGGTTAGTGAATATGTTTAATACCTCATGCTGTATATGTGCACGTGGTGGACTTCTAAAGGAGGCAAACACTTTTTTTGTGTGTAAAATCAAATGTTACACAGCATTTGGATGAGGATGTTACAGCATACTTGAAGGAAAAGTTTGTTTGTTTGTTTTTTTCAAAAATAAAAATGTCATTTACTCAACCTCATGTTGTCTTAAACCCATATAACTTTCTTTCATCTTCGAAACACAATTGAAGATATTCATAAACCTGAGAGAAACCTGAGAGAGTTCTGAGCTTTCTAAAGACTTTCAAATCCATATGAATTTAGTGAGAAATTTCATTTTTGGAAGAACATTATCTTAGCATACTTATAATCAAACTGTCATGAAAACTATGTTTATTCATTTCTTAACACTTCTAAATAAATTATTGTTTCAAGTTAAGCTTTTTCTATCTTGCCTTCTTGGAGGTACATTTAATAAAATAGTTTTTACTTGGTCACTGGTATGCTTGTTGATGATTTTAATCATAACTGTCATTTTTTATGCTTTAATGAGTAAAACATCACGTGCATAAATACCTTAAAAGTGTTACTCAAATGCATCAAACATTGAAAACACAAAGAACAATATCTTCTGAACATTAGACCTTCAAGCTCTCGGTCATCCAGTGCCAGAAAATCCAAGAGCTCCTATACAGCAGAGTCTAAATACCTGGGAACATTAAAGGTTTTGGATCAGAGGACACTGGAGACCCAACAGGTTCCAGAAGCAGCAGATTCACTAAGAGCTGCTGTGTACCAGGTTAGACTAATCATTTACTGTAATCATAACATTTTATTAAGTTGTGTCAAGAGACTGACCTATGATTTATTAAGAAACCCTTTTAATGTATCTAAAAAGGAATGGCTAAAAAAAAAAGAAGAAACTTTAAAAATAACGAGGAAGGCAAAAAAGCAGGAAGAGAAATCAAAAGAGGAGAAGATGCAAGAGGTAAAGATAAATCAAATGCTTAACTGAATTCTTTAGTAACCACAATCCTGGAATTATTAAATACTCATTTCTCTTCTAGGAAAAGCTTGCTAAAATTGCAGATGCAAAGGCCTCTTATGATGCCTGGAAAGAGAAAAAAAGTGAAGTCATCAAAAAGAAAGTAAAAGAAAAGCAGGAGGCAGTTAAGCAACAAAAAATGGAAATGGATAAAAAAGAAGAAAAAAAGGAAACAGCAAAACAGGTCAGTATTATCCAACGGTAATTATTTTTTTAAAAATCAGTTTATTAGCAAGAAAAAAGGAAACGGCATATTTCAATGTTTATTAGAACATTTTTATATTACAAATACAGTAAATATTTTACTATATTAAACAGATATTATGGATTTGTTATATATATATTTATTTTATTTTTTTTATCACTGCACATGAGGTCCACAACACTAGAACCAATTATTTTATGTTTGCGAATGTGGTTTGCTGTACTGAATAGTAAACATCTCTGCTTTAAATCACACCATTACTAAGTTATGTTATTATAGGAGAATCCTAGGTTTCAGTGCATTTTATATCCAGCATTTTAGCCATACAGAACTGTCATGTCTTTTTTCTGATGTCTGCAGGTATTTCAGGTATGCAGTCCTTACGCGTATCATTAGTTTTTCTGTTATGTATAGCTTAGCAGGAAGCAGTATCTGTCCTGAAACACTGGGATATAATCTCTTGTAGTGTGACACACTTCTTATCTTACCATCATGCATGCAGGATTCATGACTCCACTGATGACTCCATTATTTGTACTTAAAATATTAAAGAAATTATATCAATCTAAACCAAAACATATGATCATACCTTAGTAAAAAGTACTTTGTTTAAAATGCATTTATTTCATATAAGTATAGTTCAAATATATTAACATATTTACTGACATATCACTTAAGGCTTACCAATATACATTTTTTTGTATTTGAAATACATTTTTGTATATTTATTTTTCACTGGGGTAGATACAATGTATACTGCTAAATGCAATTTTGGTGCCATCTCTCACATAAATATATATCACACTCTAAACATTTTGAAAATCAGGTTTTTGAGAAGTGGAAAGAGGAGCATGACAGTATCTATAAAGACAGAATAAGGCAAAAGAAACAGACTGAGAGAAGACAGAAACTACAGCAGGTCAAAGAGAAAGAAGAGAGGAAGAAGGATTCCGTCTCTGCATTTGCTGAATGGTAAGAAAGATACATTTTTAATTATATACATAACACTAATTTAATTATTTGTTTTGTTAATTAGCACGTGTTTAGTCATGCTCAAGTCACTCAAGCACTTATGTATTGATTAAAATGTAAATGTGCTCTCTTTGTAAAGCCTCAGTCAGGTTACAGACTGGCATTAATAATTGTGCTGTTGTTCAGAAATGAACTTTCCTCTTTAATTACTTTAAATAACTTTAATTACATTACATATTACAGGAGTGACCAAAAGGAGGATGTTATTAAAGAGAAGATTAGGGCAGATCACAGGAAGGAGAAGATAAAGGAAGTGGAGGAGAAATATGAAAAGGAGGAAAAAGAAAAAATGGCCTTGGAGATGTATGAGAAATGGCTGGTATGGGACAGCAAATTTCTGCTCTAGTTAATGAATATACAACCTGCCTTGAAGTTTACATTCTATTTCTTAATCACATGTATCAATTTGCTCTGTAAAAAAAAAAGTTACATATTCATGGCATTGCTGTTTATGTTTATTAAGAAGTTGCTCTTAAGCAAACAAAATGTTTTGATTAATTTCCTTTGTTAGATTGATGTTGAATTTATGTTGTCCTGGTCATTTTATTACAGAAAAGAAAAGAGTTTCAACAAGAAAGAGAGAGAAAAGAAAAGAGGATACAGGCTATTCTTCAAGATGAGCCCCCTCCACCCTGGAGCCCACCTAATAAAACTATCCCATTTGGAAAATGAGCGTTATTTAATTTTTATTTTTAACCTGTTCTTTGACATTGGATATAACTACATTTCAAAAAGACTCATACCATAAGTAAATCAAATTCCCTGTCAATCCCCCATAATTCATCCCCTTTAAAGCCTATACTATATCATATTTGACATTCAAATTTCTAAGGCCTTTAAATGATCAACCTGATAAAAAACTTTACTGAAAAATATGTACACAGTATTCTACATGCCTTCTGTCATCTGATTGATAATTGTTTTTAACATTTTTAAAGCAAGCTGAAGGCTTTTTACTATAAGTCTAAAAATGTCCCCTTTTATCAATTTTCATAAAGTAAACGTAATAATAACTGTTAGTGATTTCAATATGAATTGGAGTAACTTAGGTTTATTTGTTTGTCCATACATCTTTGCTTTGTCCATATATTTCTTCTTTTTATTTTATTTTTTTAATAATTAATTTAAATGTATGAAATATGACAGGCTATTGAAAGCTTTTATTTTTACAGCTCTCCATCATTGTATTGCACTGCATTATATGTTTTGCCCCCACAATAAAAATGACAGTTCTAATGATAAAGCAAACCCCCTTTTACTAAGACAATTTTTTTTATTGGGAGATATAGAGTGGTAACTGATAATTATATGCATTTTATATAAGCAAATTGTTGTATTGTTATAAAGATGCAATTGGTTTACATACCAACATTTCATCTTACCTTTTGGCCATATGTAAATATAGCAGCAACTGCACAAAATTGCATTTTTTTTCCCTCAGTTTGGGCATTTGAATGAAATTAATTATTTTTTTCTGAGTTCCATACTTTCTGCTATATGAGCCGTAAAAATTCTAAGATTCAATAAAAAAGTAATTAGTGAAAGGTTTTTCTGAATATTATTTCATACAGTATGTCAGGCTTCACAGGGTTAATGTAATGCAGTAACGCTATATGGCATTTTCATTAAGATGTTACATTAGAAAAGCAATTTTAAGATATTTGTATAAATATCTCATAAACATGGCAACTAAAGTTAAATCAGTGCTGGTTATAATAGCATTATGTTTAGCAAATCCTTTGTTTAAAATAAATGTGTTGAATTTTGTAAAAGTGTGCTCAATAGCTTTTATTAACTTCTATGGAATTTGTTGACAAAACATTCCCAGTTTGGAAAACTTGGGATATTTTCACCTATAAAATATATGTTGTTCATTATCAATGTCTTGTATTACTTCTCTAACTCCATTTTTCTACCTTCCGAGTCATGCAGGGCCCTCATACTTTGCTTAAGTGATCTCTTTAAAGGATGTCACCAAAGGTAATCACCTCCACAAATGGTGCTATAATGTTTCAACAACTCATGATGGGTTCATCTGAGACCAAACCAGCACCTTTTGTCCTACCAATCAACATCCAGCTATAGCAGACAGTGTAATATAATAACCTTTATTTATCCCTGTAGAAAGGAAAATTGCAGTTTTGTAGCTGCAGCAAGGAATAGTAACCTTAAAGGAATAGTTCAAGCAAAAATGAAAATTTGCTCAGCTACAGGTCATCCAAGATGAATTTTCCAAGCTTCTTCATTAGAACAGACTTGGAGAAATGTAGCATTAAATCACTTGCTTAATGGATCCTCTGCAGTGAATGGGAGCAGGGCCGTGCAGAGACGTTTAAAGGGGCGGGTGCTCAATGTTGTAAAAAAGGGCAGAGAGGCCAGGCTGATTAAATACAATTCACGATTATTACATGTCTAACATGAAACACTTCTCACACAAACGGCAATATCAACAAGTCACTCTCCTACATATCTCTCTCCATGATGGTAACAGTAACACTTTTCTATAACAGGGCTGCAAATGAACCAAACCCACCCAAACTAACTTGAACATAAACACACATAACATCACTATTACAAAAACCCAACCGTCTTGCTTAAATGACACAAATAAGTAAACGCTAAAGAAATACCCATAATGCACCTGGCTGCTAGCGCTGACTGCGGATCATTACAGTATTCTAAACTGATTCTCAAGTATTGAAATGTCTAGACCAATCATTATGTTTCATGTTTTATACCTGATTTTTATATTCTACTGCAAATATGTATTGTTGTTTATAAAGGATTATATTAATAAAAAACACCCCCACACAAACACACTGTTCCTAAAGGCATGACAAGTGGTGTGTGTTGAAAATGACCAATTACAAGAGCGATCTGACATTTAATCCCCGCCTCCAAAGTTTCAAAAGTTTAATTGACGAGCGAAGAGGCGTTGAGCATCAAAGAATGCACAGAGGAGCGCGCAAGCCATGCTTAACGGCATGCTCGCGTCGCTAGAGCGCAGTTCTATACGCGCATAGTGTTGTGTGCTCTCGCTGTGTAGAAATGCTCCTTGGCAAGAGTAGTTGTCTGTCTGCGCGCGCCTTGTTTTTATGTGTTCTAGATGTGAAACTAGGCTGATTCAGACTCTGACGCAACCTCATCAGTAACTTTTTTGGACTGTTGTACATCATCTGGTGGTCTGTGGGCAACTTCATCCCT
>JAUMHE010000042.1:2599076-2611772 GCA_032359235.1 Enteromius mattozi | reverse complement strand
AAATCTGCAAAAATGTCAACAATTCTGTGTTTTTCTGTCAATATGGGTTGCTGTGTGTACATTAATGAGGAAAAAAAAGAACTTAAATGATTTTAGAAAATCGGCTGCAATATAACAAAGAGTGAAAAATTTAAGGGGTTCTGAATACTTACTGCTAGAAATAAAATCCCTAATGCAGCAGGATGTCTATAGATAAATCATTTTGTTCAGAGAGAGGAATTCAATATTGAATTGTAGATATAATAGTAGTGGCTTTTGGGATACTTAAAGACAGACAGGTCAGTAATTGACAGAATCAATACTCTGAGACCCTCTTATTCTATTTTATGTTGTCCCCTTGTGCTCAGTAATTATTGATTGGTCTTCTCCTGTCAGTAGATTGATCTTTCATGGGCCAGTGGCTATCAGAATTAGGATGTGGATCTTGATGGAATAAATTAAATTTGTAAACCATATTTCTTGATTGTTTTATAGTCTACAGGCTTGTCTGATGGGCAAATGTAAAATCTAAAATCCCTCTATATTACAACAAAAGGTTGATTCATAATCCAATAATTTGGTCGTCTTATAATTCTAAAAATGAGATTGGCATTGTATGATCAGTAATATGAAACAGATATCCAAAACAAACAAGTTGAGACAATTGCCCACCAGATAGACTTGTTGCTGTTTATTATTCCGTTTTAGAAAGAAAACTCTTCACCTTTGGAATCAAAATGGTTCCATATTTCGTGTAGCTTGTGAGAGCTCTTATTGTAAACAATGTGAAGTATTAGAGGCCAAGTAACCCATTTACTGTGAGACATGGGGTGTCTGAAGCAGAAAGCAGCTGGCTTGCTGCCTCACTGCCCAATAAAATTGTTGATTCACACACAGCATTTTTGTAAAAACCTTTTATACTTTCGCTAAACTTGTTTCAGACCAGCTTTAAAGGCACCAATATATTAAATTCAAGTGGGTTTTAGAGGGAGAAAAAAGCAAATACTTTGACTACAGTGCTTTTGAAAAAGCAAGCAAACAAAAAAGCACTATTTTTATTTATTTAATGATCTGTTTAATCCATTGTTATTTTAGTATAATTAATATAATACAAGTTTTTTCATGTTTAGAATTGGTTTTTATTTTTGTATTTTCCATTTTTATTTCAATTTTAGTTCTATTAAATTTAAGTATTTTTGTCATTTAACTTGCTTTTTATATATACTTTATATTTTATTTGTTTTGTAGTTTTATTATTTTCAATTTTCAGTTTTAATTTTAGTTATTTTTGTACATTAAATTAAACGACAATGCTTTGTTTTTATTGCAAGTAATAACAATTTTTTGAGTCACATTCAAGATGAGTGATTTATATCCTTTTTTTAATCAACCATTTTCCATAAAATAACATTTACTTTCACGGGACACAAGCACTAATATATTCAACACAAATTCCCTCACTGACTCTTTTTTACAGATCAAGTTACCAAATACATATTACATTAAAAAAAAAAAAAAAATACAATATTCCAAACTAATTAAGTGTTTAGTCACAAAATCACCACAAATATCAGACAATATGAGGGTTCAGTTTTTAGATTTACATACAATCTTTCTTTACTTTTTGGATTTTTGTCCATGATTTGTTTACATTTTGTCAAAAGCAAACAGCTTTCACAACAGCGTGTTTTCTTGTGTGAAGGCCACACTGATTGTACTTTGCTTATTGCGTGTACATTTCTCCCTTACTGTCTCACTGCTACAAACCCTTCTCATCCCATTGTTTAACCGTCCACACTTGAACACAGCCATAAAAGATCTTCTATAGTTCCTGTTCATCCAGCCATAGAGGATAGGGTTGGCAAACGTAGAGCACATGGCCACAATATGGAAAGCCGTATAGAGCAATTTAAAGTCTTTCATTTCCAATATACTACTATCGATATCCACAGCAAGCTGAAAAGCGTGAAAGGGTAGCCAGCTAACGGTGAAGACCACAACTACAGCAACCAGCATTTTTGTCGTTTTCTGTCGCCGTTGATGACGGTCGCTACGGCCACCACCAGGACTGACGTGATTCCTTAGTTTGTTCCAGATCCGAGTGTATGCAAATGAAATGATTGACAAGGGCAGGCCGTACTGTAGAAAAAACATGGCAATGCTGTATATAGTCCCATCCGCACTACTTCCAGGCCACTTCTCGGCACAACCTTGAATCGTCTGGTCAGGTGTCAAGTCAAAGGTAATGTATTCACGAAAGATAGCTAGAGGACTGGCAAGGATTGCGCTTGCCACCCATGTGATCACGATGACGACTATGCACATGTCTTTTGACATCTTGGTTTCCATGTGGTAGACAATGCTGCGGTATCTGTCCAGAGCTATAACATTGAGTGTGATCGTCGAAACGTGGACCGCTAAGCCTTGTGCGTATGGTAACAGGTAACACATCACCTGTCCGAATTTCCACTCTCCATAGAGTGTGTACATCAAAGTAAAAGGCAAACACAATGTGTTGACCAACAAATCTGCTACAGCCAGATTGACAATGAAATAGTTAGTCACCGTGTGTAAATTTCTAAACTTGTACACTACATATATGACCAAGGAGTTCCCGGTCACTCCAAAGACGATGATGGTGCTGTAAGCCAAAATCAATATCACTTGAACACCCACCAGTTTTGTACTGTCATCCAGACCGTCTAGTAAGACACCCTCAACTTGGAGAGTGGCTGGTGTAGAACAGTTTGCGGACTGAATTTCTTCTTCAGATATGTTCGTTTCAGTTCTTATATCCATATTTAGTGTAAGTGTTCACTTAGGTCAATTATTCTGAAAAAGAGTAAAAAGTGTGAATAAAAAAAAAAAAGTTAAAATATACACTCGATTCAAAACAAAACAAATAAATTAATAAATAATCCAGAAATTATGAAATGCTGGATGCCCTGTTATTGTCATCAGTGATTATAAATATTCAAGAATGATAAATTATGCCATGCACTGTCGATTTAGTGCATGATATGTTTTACTGTATGATGAATATATGAACATGTTAATTTATATTTTATATTAATAAATGTTTACACTTATTATCTATAGTATATGATTATTTGCATATGCACGTTTGCACGTATTGTCACTAATAACATGCGGTCAATAAATTATGGCTGAAAACTATAATCTGCATAAAAAGCAAATTTGGATTGATCGGAGGAAAGAAAGAAAAAGGAAGGAACCTTTTTCAAAAGAGTAATATAAGTACTTAAATTATCTTACCTTCTTTATGTTGTGAAGTTTCATGCAATATAAGCTCACGTACGTATCTTGCAAAAGAGAAAAAAAGACTGAATCCATACCGAATTTATCACGTTGAGTCGTTGAGTTAGACAGTCGTCAAGAAGTGTCAATAACACGAGTCGGAATGAATTCGATGCACTAAAGGAAAAGGATCTGTTCCCTGAGAGTCTGCTGGGAGTCTACAGGCTGCACAATCTTTACATGCGCAAATCCAGCAGTGCTCGCGAGATTGTTGATTGACATCGGACTTCATAGTGAGCCGCAGTTTGCTTTCTAACTACAGCTATAATGTAAAGCTTGATGATAACAGAGTAAAGTATTTTTTTTTTTTTTTTTTTTTTTGAATATGTAATTATGTATTTATGTATTTCATAGTAAAACAAGTCTATCAATGGTTCTTGACATTCAAAAGTAAAAATTTAAAAGTAGCCTATGTTTAAACACTAGTTTGTATAATTTATGCTAATAATGTTTACTCACGTTAAAGTTATTACATGTTAAAGTGGTAACGTTTAATTTACAGACATGAAAAGAACTTAGTCATCAATTTCCTTTACTGATAAAACAAATTACAGTTGATTTACTAAATAATGTAGTGTGATTCACATACAACATTGTTTGCTCAGCTCTTTAATATTGTCATTTTGCTTATGGCATAGGTACAAAGAGGTTTCAAATGTCAGTAAATGTAATTATTAAGACAAAAGCACAATTGTCTGTCCTTCTGATCCACATCAGGCAGACAGGGACATATGACGTCAGCAATCAGGATAAGAATTTCCACTTTTTGTTGCCAGACCTTCAATTTAAACACAATGAACTAAATGTTTGCACTATATAGCTTTGTGTTTTTTTGCTGTAGGTCATAATATCTGATCTTGTCTGTTGTCACGTGATAATGGTGTCACCACGCCTGTCTTAGTATTTTAGACTTATTCCTGTATGGAATACAGCTGTGTTAGCATAATGTTTATTATTCTGAGATTATGATCATTAGTAATGTATATACAGTAATTCAGGCACCTGATAGTTTTCATCATTAATATATGATGGTCATTATACACTTAAGAAACAGAAATGCAAGGACCTCAGAATTTTAGTACATTATGTTTTGTTTTTGAGACAGAAGTTATGTGGTATTTTGCAGGGAGACTTTTAGGAACCAGACTGCTGTATGCAAGTAAAAAAATCAGAAACAGCCTGTATTCTCAACCGTGCAGAACTGCAGACTATAAATGCTAGTCATGCTCTCAAGTTAAATATCACAGCATTAAGTGATCCTGAGTGATTTATAACATTTTTCAATTATTGTCCACCATTGCTTCAGTTTCAAAATTTGAATTTGATTGTATAATGCATTTTTCATAAGGTTTTTCTGAAGCCATTTACACTTTGAAGAAGGTGCCCTCTTTTAAATGAGTTCTGCTGTGCTTCATGAAGCATATTGATTAAGGATAAAGTCAACAACGGATGCTGTTTGCAACCCAGAGCTAATTACTGGTGTTTTTCCCTCTAGTTTTTTCCTCTCTTTGGAATACTGTGCCCCAATCAATTGTTCACAGTAAGACCATGAACATAAATTAAAAGGGTGAAAAAATAAAGTGTTTATTTATTTACCCTCAAGCTGTTCCAAACCCATATGACAAATGAAGATATTTTATGACAAACATAATTGGTTAAATTTTAATTAAGATTTAATTAAAAATGTTATGTATATGTGCAATTTACTACCAATTTCTGAGTGAAAAATGTTGCTACAACAAATGTTTCATATGTTTATAAAATGATGTTTATAAAATTTAAATTTCATTTTGGGTGGCATTCATAAAAAAGCTAAACAATAAATAAAAGAAATGTGAAATGGAGGAGAACAATGTTTTTTTAAAGTTGTCATTGTGGATAAGAAAAGACTGTGTGTAATTTTGCTTGGAAGCAAATTTGGGGAAAAATCATAATGATTTATATTTTTTTGAATACTCTTCACATCAAAACTGCAGCAAGTTATTTGTAACTGCTTGGAGATACAACTGTCTAAAGAGCATTTCTACATCTGTCAAACCTAATACATCTCCTACGAGTCAAATACTTTTTTTTTTTTGTTGTTGAATTAACAATTGCAATTTGGTTGCCGTAACATTTGGAAATTAAACACATTTGGTTGCAAAAAAAGAATAAGACAAAATTATCTGCACATTATGATACCTAAACTCTCTAAATCTCAGTGCAATAGCTTTTTAACTGAACTAAGCTGGCAGCTTTAGTCACTTATTGGCTGTGTAATTAATTGATTAATAGATTTTCATTCACTTCCGCAGGGAGACCGAGGTAAATGTCCAGCCAGGCAAATTGACATAAATAGAAGCAGCAGCAGCAGCACAACAACACAACAGAGAACAAAATGACAGAAATAACCAGCTCCCTGAAGCGCTGTTTGTGATCCACAGTAAAAATATATAACGCTATGAAATACTAAGATTATATGATAAATTGAAAATAAAAATAACTTTTTAAAGAAATTTGCTATTTTTTTAATGATTTTATTATTAAAAAATATGGTCATTTCATTTAGCAGTTTTAAACTGTTTAGAGATATGCATGTTGAAGATTTTATTTGATCAAATCAGCTTATTCATCTCAGATGTAGCACATGACACAAATGGCCATATTTTTTTTAAGATATCTGCAAGATTTCATTCAAATGTAAATAAAGCCAGCTGGTTTATATCACATCAAAATATATGCCCAACTTCACTTCACACACAACTTAAACAACTTCGATTATTCAGAGAATAACTGAAGGATGTCTGAATTATGCAAACAAACAAGCCTGAAGAGTTCCTTAAACTACAAGTGGATGCAGTAAGAATGTTCCCTAAGTACTGAATTGGATCCAGACTCTGTAGGACACTAGCTAATGTACAGTAAATGCTGTCTGCAGCATCCTTCCATTAACTAGTCATCATTATTATCTTTGACTACATTATGGCACTCAGGGCTGTCTGAATATTACTCATTTCATTTACTTGTTTCATTGTAGTCCGTAATTGCTGAATAGAATTAGTAGGGACTGTCTTTAAAGTACTGTCCTTAACTTTGCATATGAATTGTTACACTGAATTTGTTATCTTGCTTATAAAGCTTTTAGAAATTAATTAAAAAATTAGCACACATATTTCAATGCATCATATATGAATATATAATTTACTGATTACGCAAAGAAAGAAAGAAAGGCTATCATGTTTATTCTGTCTTTTAAGGTTTCCATGCTGTCAGTGCATGTTGGAATTGTGGAAACATTTTAAGATGTCCTGGATATTTGTTTTGTATTTTTGCCTTCAGTGATATGCAATGAGAAATATCCTCCCTTCCCCTCTCTGTCTCTCTCTCTCTCTCTCTCTCTCTCTCTCTCTCTCTTTCTGTCTCTTACTTTTTTATTTCATTTATTGTAGGGTATAAGTTTACAGTGGGCATCTTTAAGCATATTAAACTAGTCTGTTGTTTTCTTATTATAAGTTTCTTCTTTGTTACAAAAATAGTGCTAAGTAAAACTTACAGGTTAATCATAATTACTAATCACATTCATGATGCATCAGATGTAGGGACCTATATGGAATAATAACATGTCGTGCAATTAATAGTTTAATTAAAAGTGATAACATCATTATGTTTATAGTTAGCAAAACAGACAAATATTTTAGACACAGATAAACCAAGATATTTTGTAGCCTGTGTAAAGGACGGTCTATCAGCAGTTGTTGACTGCTTGTTTCTGGATCAACATTAAAGGACAAATTCCACCCGGAGTGTCTTCAAGATGCCATCCAGATGGTAAAGGGAATGACGACAATGGGGAGAGGTGTCAAAGCGCCTTGATACAACATGATGAAGACCCAGATTATAGCTGACAGGAAGGCCATCTTTCTGCTTAAGAGAGTTGGCCTTATAGTTTTACAGAACTGAAAGAGATGGGAGAGGCATTATTTAACATGGAACCAAATGTTTATCTGTTATATATTAATAACTATTGCTGTAGTTTACATGAACTGAATTAAATACAACAGCATTTAATAAAATAATACAAGAGTTAATTAAGGAAATATGTGTACCACTGTCCACTAGATGGTGCTGCTACCGTTGTTTGATGCGTTTTGCAAAATGCACAATAAAAGGATTTTTGAATGTCACGTTTTCAGACTTTACTCAGATTACCGAGCATAATAAAGTATGGCACTGTAATCTCTACTGAAATGTAATAATAATTATTTAATGCAGATGTCGTAGCATGACGCTCATCACATTTAATAGGAAAGCTATGCTCATTTTGTATTATTTTATTAAATGCTGTTGTATAATATATTTATATATTTTGCAAAATATTTTAGTGCATTAGTTATCACTAACTAACAATCCATTTAATTTTCAGTTTGTAATAAAGAGATGTTTTTAATGTTAGTGTAATTTACAGTTCTTATTAGTACTTCATGTTTTATCATAAGAATCAAAAATGTTTTAGTATAGGCTGTATAAAAATTAACAGTAACTTATAGTTTACTGCAATATTGTCAGTGTTAGTTCACAAATATATATATATATATATATATATAACAGGGTTTCTCAAATCTCAAATTACCCTGGAGGTCCAATGCACTGCAGAGTTTAGCTCTAACCCTAATCGAACACACCTAAGCATGTTAATCAGTGTCTTAAGCATCATTAGAAAATTACAGGTAGGTGAGTTACATCAGGGTTGGAGCTAAACTGCAGTGTGTTGGACCTCCAGGGTAAGATTTGAGAAAACCTGATATATGGTCAAATGTGGTTTCTGTGCTCTGAACATAACCCTATTCATGCTTTTGCATTTAGCAGATTTTCATGCCACATGAGGTTAAGGCTGCTACAAAATGCACAAGATGCCTTTCATCTTTTCTCAGCTCTATTTTTGGGGAATAAACCATGCGGAGAGGAGTTCACTGACATATTCAAATAGGAGATAATGTGTGCTTGTGTAGGAGGAAATTGTGAAATCCTGTTTGGAATTTGGAAACAAAAGTGGACAAGTAAATAAATACTGCATGTGGGAGGCTTATAGTGTGACTGTTATGTCCACACATAAAATGCAAGGTGCTTAAATCTAGTGTCCATTCTTAAAGTCGTCATTTATGTTCAAATCTTTAACATAATGTCATTAAAGTAAAATGTTATTTTCAGGCTCTTTTTAAAATAAATGTAGCCTTGGTAAGTTTTAAGGATTCCTTAAAAAAAAGTAAAGATTTATAGTGTATCTATATTCAAATTGTCTATATATGCAACCGTCACCTTTTTTTTAAGATTTCCTACCTGAAAGGTTTGGAAGCTAAATGCAACACCATAGCGGCAGTACGTCACATAGTGTTCACAGTTGTGCCACAGTAAGCTGTAGGAGAAAGATACAATTAGCTTCTCTGCCCGTCGTGCAACTTCCTCTCCATTCAGTGGCTGTACACTGACCATACTGTCCATTTTATTGACCTGAATCTGATCACCGTATGCAAAATCTGCTAAAGAGTCCACACGGACACTGGCTGCTTTGGCCAAAACTCCCAAAATCAGTCTTTTGTTGGTCACCATCTGCTCAAAGATGGACTTCTCTTTAGTGAACACTGGCAGGATGTCTGGGATGAAATGAGCAACACGACCCTCGCCTAACTAGATTCCAAAATGTTTAAAAAGAGTCCTGGATACCTCCAAAAGGTCACCACGCTTGTAAACAGAGACGTCGTAAGTTTTCTTCTGTCGGTCTTCTTCATATTCATCCTCCAGTGTTGAGGTGATGAAGAAGAAATTAAGCAGTCTGAGTGCGATCATGGCTGAAGGCAGTTTACCGAGTTGCTGTTCACTTCAAATCTGTTCAATTTATTTGATTTGCTCTGGGAGGAGTGATGTGGTTCATTGAATAAAGCAGCTTTTGTGCATCACATGTTGAGTATGTCAAGGTGATTTCACAAGTTTTATATAAACCACTGTGAATAAAAATTAATTTAATTGTCCTGCTGAATAAGTCAATCTTAATTACCCAACTACCAGGAGTTGAAAGTCCTGGGTCAGTTGTAGGATTAATGCTTGTATAATGCTTACTTGTTGAAATAGATTCTTCAAAACCTGAAGAATGTTCCTTGATCTAACGTATCATAAGTATGTCATTTATATGCACATAATCATTTTGGTCAAGTAGGCCTGAGACTGACCTGATGATGGTGGCTTTGCACTTCTAGCATGTAAAATATTGCAGTTGAGAAGCTGTGATAAATTGAGCATTATGTATCTATTTGTAATGGGAATAAGGAGAGGAATGGGAGAAGAAAATGCAGATTAAGGTCAGGATGGCTGCATCAAAAGCTTATTCAAAAAGCTTGTTTTAGTCAATCTACCTTTAAAAAAAATTATGAAAACAACTTTCATTGCACAAAAGGTTCTTTATAGATGTTTAGAATATTAAAATGTTATTTACACTAAAATAATATTCACACGTAAATAGTTATTTGGGGAACTAAAATCGTTCCTCTGTTAACCTTTATATCCAAAATCTACTCTAAGTGGGGAGGGCTCTTAATATTGTCTTGAACAATGGAGGGTCAATAATAGACCCACTGTATCAGACCCCTTTAAACTTTTTAAATTCTGCTCCCATCCTTGCTTTAGTGCCATTATTCATTGATTAAATAATTTTATTCCTCAATTTCCTCCACATGAGTTTGCAATAAACATTTACAATTATTTTCTCCCCATTATTGTTGTTGTTGTTTCAATAAACAAAAAATTGGCCTGACCTATAAATGCTTAGTGATGGCAAATCAAGAGGTGAACCGCTCAGATTATAGAATTTGGGGCCAGTTGCATAAACTTAGTCTCTAGAAGTAGTTCATCCAAAAATGAAAATTCTGTCATCATTTACTCACCTTTGAGTAGTTCCAAGCCTATATAAATGTATTTGTTCTGCCGAACACAAAGGAAGGTATTTTGAAGAAAGTGACCCAAATCAGCCTGGTTACAAACTTTGTTCAAAATATCTTCCTTTGCGTTCAGCAGAACAAAGAAATTCATCCAGATTTGGAACTACTCGAGGGTGAGTAAATGATGACAGAATTGTCATTTTTGGGTGAACCATTCCTTTAAGACAGTGTCTGACCAACTATCAGTTAGCCAAGGGTTAATCAGTCTTATTATTTGGATTTTTATCCAACTGAATAACTGAAAAAAAGACCAGTCTAAAAGGAAAAAAAAATAGCTCACTAACTTTTACAAACTAACTAGTCTTAACCTTTTATGCAACCGGCCTTGTGCAAGTTCCACAAGTTCAGCTACAGGTCAGGCAAGTTTTATTTGAATGAAAATAGTGTAATAAATCCAATCAAATGTTTACAGTAACCAGAAATAATAATTTTATTTATACATAATGTCAACATTCATTAAATTGTTCTGTCTGCATATTCTTATTCTGGTTCTCATTCTGAAACATATGGTATTAAATATACATTTTAAACTGTACACATTTACAATAAGGCATCACCAGAGTTTGATAATAACAATTAAAAAAAGCTATGGGTAGGCCTACATACATATGTTATGTCTTAAATCACTGACCATACTACAATAAAATTGCATACCAGTAAATTTCTATATCAGTGATCATAAACACTTCTGTTTAATACAAATATAAGGCACCATTAGTGAACAGTACATGCAATCTGTAACTTTAATCTACAAAAATATTGGCTTTACCAATATACAGTTGCATTGCTGTAAAGGCAGAGCATGTTGTCATGAACTATTTAAATGATACAGCTTATCTTTTGACATATAGCTAGAAGAAAAAAGCAAATGATGCTTAAACATTGTGTACTTTGTTTACACATATTCCACTGCTGCATTCCATTGCTGTGAACTTGTCCCCTTTAAAATAGAGCTTTGTTGTTTAATGTGAAAAAATGTCATGTGTAGTGAAAGTGTCTCTCAGCCAGCCATCCACAGAATGAAGGGAATAAGGATTGTGGGTAATGTAGTTGAAGGTGCCAGGCCAAAACATAGGATGTACATCACTCCTATTCCAACAGTTAAGGCTACACTTCTTTGATCCCGAATGATGGTTTTCAGACAGTCACAGAACTGCAAACGAAAATACATTAAACATATCATTAATAGACTTGTTTGTTTGTTACCAATATCAATTATTGAGCATACAATTTTGTATTATAATATTAAAAGATTTGATGTTAAATATATATATTTTTTGTCGAACTCACCTTCTCTGTCTGCTGGCTCACAGGTGTCCCGTACCTGCAATACGTGACGAAATGTTCGCAGTTATTCCATAATAAACTGTACGGAATGTCGCCGACCAGTTTCTCTGCTCTCCTCGCGACTTCTTCGCTCACCAGTGCTTGACACTTCATTTTCATATCCATATCATTTACCATAATCTGAGCTCCATACGCGAAATCTTCAACCGAGTCTACACGTACACTCGCGTTTCTGTAAATACAGCCTAATATGAGTCTTTTGTTAGTGACGACTGGTTTGATGAGCTGTTTGTTGTTGGTTAATACTGGCATGATGTCAGGCATCAAGTGCGCCACCCTGTTGTCGCCCAGATAGATGCCGTAATGAATGAAGAGAGAGCGCTGCACCTCCAGAAGATCTCCTCTCCTCAGCACTGGCCATTTCACCGCACGCTCCGGCTCCTCCGGCCATAGACTTATGAAAATATTAAAGTTTGAGAAAAGAAAGAATTTCTCAAATAGAAGCGTCAGCGAGTCTAGCATTTTTATGACTTGTAGACTTCACAGACTTCACAGTCGGTGGAGAATTTATATATGGCATCTGCTTCAAGACCGAGGAGGTCCCCTGCGTTTTCATTGGCTGGAAGTTACATTCCCACACTAAACCACTTTAATGCTCAACGCTTGATTACTTAAAGTTGTGTAGTTTTTGCAAATAAGCAATACGCTTTTTGGTTGCCCTTTTCAAAAACATACATTGCAAAAAAGGCTGAGTTTATTAAAATACGTTAAATACGCTATTGAAATATGTAGCATTCATATATGACCTTCATCCACATACATGCATACATATACCATATATAGAATAAATATAGAAATATAGGTACCATTTTATTTTAAACTGTACTTGCTACAGGTTACATGTACTTGCCATTATTATAACAATTAATTAAGCATGCAAGTAACACTAAGCCAACCTTAACCCTATAGCAACTACATGTAGGCTAGTTTTTTAATTATTCAGTACTTAAATGTATAATTTTACAGTAACAAGGACACCTTAAAATAAAGTGCAACATATATATATATATATACACTGCTCAAAAAAAATAAAGGGAACACTTAAACAACACAATGTAACTCCAAGTCAATCACACTTCTGTGA
>JAUMHE010000042.1:2563627-2574835 GCA_032359235.1 Enteromius mattozi | reverse complement strand
TTGATGTACAAATCAAAGCAATATTGAAATCCTGGCCAGGACGCGTCCGGGAAAAATGGCACGTATGGTCACCCTACATTATTGCTCTTTCAAATTCCACTCCGTGTGTGCGTGCGCGCAACCATGTTGCCTAGTAATGAATGTGCTGGCAAGCTGGAAGATCGTATGCTTGCGCCTCGTAGTAGCCTAATTAATTAATCTAAATTAACGCGTTAAAGTCCCGGCCCTAATTAAAACCAAATAAAGATGTGTCAGCATGATTTTCAAATTACTTAAGTAGCTTATATGCACTGGGTGTTTTAGGGGCGAAGAGCCGTTCCTTTATATGCTAGCAGTTCATGAGATGGCATTTTTAATGAAGAAATCAAGGTAACAATTTACATATTTTTACCAATTTGTGCAGCCATACAAACAAGCACTGGAAGCTAGTATTTGACGCCAGATTGTGCAGCACTAAATCAGATCTGAAATACCAGTGTTTAATTTATCACCTTGCTTGAGATGGAGGAAGAGCCAGAGCCATGGAGTGAACACCCGCTTCGCTGGGCATCTTCTGTATCTGTGTATCTGCAGTGAGGGCTACTCCTGAAAACATTAGAAAAAAAACAATAAGGCCTCTGAAGAAAATAAAGTTTTGTGCAATTAATTTAAATGTTCAGCATCTAGGTTTTCAGGCTTACCTGGAGCCGATGGATACGGATGAGTTCCTGTTACCAAGTAATCTGGCCCAGCGTCTGCATAAAATCCAACAAAGATAAACAATTACAGCAGACTGGAAGGTCAATGTTACTGTGTGATGTTAAGTCCTTAAAAACATGAACATAACACACAAAAGATTTTCTGTGTGTAAATCAGTTTTGAAAAAAATAAATAAAGATAACATTATACCAGGCAGTGGGTATCCCGGCTGGCCATATGGGTCAGAGGCATGGAGTGGCCCTCTGTCTCTGCCCTCTTTCAACACAGGCATGTGTAACACAGGTTTGTATTCTGCTCTCATCTTCACAGTCATCTTCATCTTGTAGCTAAAGACATTAGTAGTAACATAAGTAGTATTAACTAGCTATTTAACTTTATTTACAGACTCACAAACAATAATTACAGGTTCTTCATAAAAAAACAGACGTGTGAAATGTTAAAGTGTAATATTTACAGTTTAAGTTATTATCCTGTTGAGCTACACTACCTGCACAAAACCAATAACGTACTTTGGCTACATCGTATCACATGCCAGATTTCCCGTATTATAATATGAGAGCAACAGGATATTTACCTCTGTTCGTCCAGCGCTACTTGTTTTGCATGATCTGATACAAACATATCATGAGTCCTTTTCAAAGAACGAAACACAAGCGTGTGGACAGAGTGCTTCTGCACTTCCTGTAGGAACAAAACACCGAAATTCAATATGAGACGACCGGATCAGTCAGTAAAAATAACAATTTCTAAGCTATTAGAAGCTGGAGATACACATATGCAGATGACCACACATGTGTAGAAATACAGCACGCCGCTTTCATGCACAAACACGGAACTGTGCGTTTAGACTACCAATCTGAAACATTCGAATACATAAAATTAAATTCCCAATTCACCTCAGTCATGTTTGCTGTCTTCTTAAAAACGAACACGGCAGTCAAACTCTTAAATCTTCATCAAAAGTTACAGCTTCACCACACACCAAACAATCACAATATGAACCGGTCGTGAAAAACACAAGACTTCCGGGCGCGACGATGTGTCTTCTTGGTGTCTTCCTGCTTCTTCTTCTTCTTCTTCTTCTTTGGTGTTTATTAGCGGTTTTTGCGTGCATTACCGCCACCGACTGGACTGGAGTGTGGACAGAATACATGCTTATAGGATTGACATAATACGATAGATGTGTGAGAATTCAAAATAAATAAGCAAATAAATAAACTGTCTAAATTCTTTTACTTAATTTCGTTTCTTTAATAAACGTAATAATGGTATCATATATAGCCTTTTCCTTAAGTATACCCGTTATAGAAAAGTCTTATGCTCAACTTTAATTAGTGACTGAATAAAATGACGTCTTTCATTGTAGTATTTCCTGCAGTATAGTATTACATGTTCAGCTGTCTCTGGCTGACTACTTCCTCTTTCAATACCATCCCAGTGTACCTGCCATACTGATTGTGCATATCTCCTGATGAACACTTTAGCTTCTGCTTTACTTAGTGAAACTTGTAAATCTACCTGCTTTAATTTTAAAGTTTGTTTAGCCAGAATATCCACCTTGTCATTTCCTGCCACACCAGGAACCCAAATAAATCGAATTGTTATACCCATAAGCTTTAGATTATACAATTTATGGAATATTTCATTAATTATATACATCCTAAAAGATGATCTGCCAGATTTTATGCTTTCCAGTGCTGAGTAGCTATCAGATGCAATGACTATGTTATTCATTCGCTTTTCCTCCGTCCACTGCAGGACCAGTAAAACTGCCAATAGTTGAGTGGATCACAGGATGTGAAACACTTTGTCCCTGGATATTAACCCAATATGCCAACATTAACTTCATTCGTCTTATCCCTAAAGGCATTTCTCCCATTTCCACCTGCAAAGATGATACCGGCAATGATTTAAATGATCCTGTACAGATTCTTAGGGCTTGTGCTTGCAGTACATCTAATTGTTTGAGGTTTGTTTCTGCTGCTGACATATAGGCAATGCATTCATAATCAAAGACAGACCTCATGAGTGCCCAGTATATACTCTGTAGGGATGGCCTACTAGCTCCCCACTCCGGTCCTGATAAACACAGAAGAATATTAATAATATTTTTACACTTGTCCTTAATTTTATCCAGATGAATTTTCCATGTCAGTTTTTCATCAAACTCCAAGAAACCTTACAAATTTGACTTGTTCTAGAGGATCCCCATATAATTTCAAAGATTGGGTATGTTTTTATGCCGCCTTGAAAAGCAAATGACCTGCGTTTTTGATACAGATACGCTTTTGTGTTTTTATTGCTTTCCTTACTACTGCCTGGGCCCTTTTATGACGCCTCTTCCGGTGGAGCATTACATCAGAAAAACGCCAGTGTTGCCAAGGGTATATAACGTGATATTAATAACATGATATTTAGCCCCTAAAATGCGAATTTTACGAAGAAAGAAAATATTAAGTAGCATGTTTTGGTCAATTTTATTTATTTATTTATCATTATTATTATTATTTTGCTTAAAAGGCATAGGCCTTGTAGACTAGCTAATAAAAATGCAGGTGGGGGTGGAGTGGTGAGGCGGAATTATCACAGTGAGGTGAGGTCAGCATCTGTTCATATTCCCTTAAAAACAGGATTTGATTAGTCAGAACAGAGCTCAATTTTATGGATCATGCCAGATGAGTGCCAACAATATTATTCAAACCAGAGGGCCAGCAAGCACTAGGGGTCCCATCACAACTCCCCAGTTAAAATATTTTGAAATGGTTTACAAGACAAAACATAAGCTTAACCAGCTAAAAGTCAATATGAGACACCATTTCTTAAATTCTTATTTTAATTATTAGAGGAGTAAACCTAAAAAAAATAATAAACTAAAATGTAGGATACTAGATTTTAAGTCAAGCTATAACATATTTTACTGAATAGAAAATTGTTTTAAAAACTCTGTATTCACAAACAGCTACTAAAGTCTTGTAAATTAATTGATAATAAAAAGTGTAAACCCCGAAGAACACTCTATAGCCTACACTTAAAAATAAATTAGTATGTAATTCTGGAATGTAACTATTTTATATGAAAATGAGCAGCATTGAACAGAAGTAGCAGAAATATTGGGCCTTGAAATATTGTCTTTGACACATTCTTTGGGGTCAAAAAAAGTTGAGGAACATAAATAGACTTATTAAATAAGCCATTTGTCATGAAATGTTGCTGTTGGCTATGGAGGAATTGCCTCCATAGCCTTTATATGGGAAATAATTATTATACCATTACTTCATCCGAGTCATTCCTACAGTACAGTTGTGAAATTTCTACAAAATTTCTATGTATGGACTTGTTAAACGCATTAACATTTTCAGAGGTCATGCTCAAACTCAGAGACAAATTATTTTAATACTAATATTGTCCACTAAGAGGAGCAACAGGATGAGAATTGCTTTTCTTATAGGTCTCTTATAGGTTTTTAGTTCTCGTAGTTTAGTTTCAGTATGGTTGAATGGGCTCACATAACACATCAACAAGATCCATGGCACACATATGTTTCCCAAGTTTAATATAATTAGAAACTATAGGAAGAAATATAATAATTAGTTTCTAATTTAACATAATTAGAAAACTGAGGTTTCCAAAAAACGTGCATATCAAAGTCTCATAGAACCTTACTTTTAATGATACTAAATACATAGGCCTGTTTGTTGGTTGCCAGACAGGTCTAAATTGCAAGGCTATATTTCAGTTTATTAGCCTAATAATATATTGCATGATGAAACAAGGCATAATATAATATAACGCAATTGTAATTGGCAGAAGGTCTTTTTCACCTGCTTCAAGATACTTCGCATCACGTGACTCATCAGGCGCTCGTGCTGCACAGCTCATAATGACACTTGCCGCATTCAACTCTCTTTCAGTAGGCGATGCTGTTTTCAACCCACACACACACACACACACACACAGCGGAGGGGCGATGGCTGTAAAGCTGTTAAGACAAGGAGCAACATTCGCCCCAGAAGAAACGCGCTTTGGAGAGTGAACTTCAGCCATAAGCGATAATGCTCAAACTTGTTTCCTCTTTAGGATGAATGCAACAAACTTATAGCCTACTGATGTTTTCATATGAAAATGGAGATTTACGTACAGACTTTACTTCAGACTTTTCTCTTATTTGCATTATTTTGTGAGGACGGTTGCGCGCAGGTGTTCAACCTCAGTCTCTCCATAGAGGAAGGTTTACCTGCAAAAACTATTGTCGGGGATATAAGAGCTGGACTGCCGGCGAAAAGCCACAGTTATGGATTCTTTATATCTGAGAGCAGAGACTCGGATGTGTTTAGAGACTTCGAGATCGATGGAGACACCGGGATCATCTCCACCGCCGTGGTGTTGGATCGAGAACGCGCAAATAAGTACGAGTTTGCGGCTGCCACTTTAACAGGAGAAGTTATTAAAGTAATCATCGAGGTGAAGGATGTGAATGATCACTCCCCTGTATTCCCTGTAAAAACAATCCATTTGAATGTGTCTGAATTGAGTCCTCCAGGAACCTGTTTTGAGTTGGAAGGAGGTCAGGACCAGGATGAGGGTGATTATGGCATCCAGGGCTACAGAATTACAGACGGAGACATGAGGAAACTTTTTAAAGTCGAGATCCGCAATAGTGGAGGTGGTATCTTTAGTTTTGACCTTATTCTGCAAGCAAGATTAGACAGAGAAATTACAAGCTTCTACAGTTTCACAATTGAGGCATTCGATGGTGGTTCACCACCCAAAACAGGCCAGTTGCAAGTGCATATTACTGTACTTGATGAAAATGACAACCAGCCTGTGTTCAATCAGACAGAATACCATGCTGTCATATGGGAAAACACCCCATTAATGACACCTGTCTGCCAGGTATTTGCGACAGACCCAGATCTCGGCAGCAATGGCTGGGTCACCTATAAGATTAACCGCCGTCAAAGTGACCCAAATGAGTTTTTCGTTATTAATAGTTCATCAGGTATCATTAGTGTCAATAAATTTTTGGACTATGAAAACCAGTCATTTTTTAAGCTTGTTGTGACAGCATGGGATTCTGGGATCCAGCCTGAATCCTCCAGCACATTTGTAAGTATTAAAGTTCTGGATGTCAATGACAACCACCCAAATATTAGCATCCTTTTTCTTAATGAGGCCGGAGCACCTGAAGTATCTGAGGGGGCGAGACCTGGAGACTATGTTGCAAGAATTGCAGTTTCAGATCCAGATTTAGGAGATGTCAAGAAGATTGATGTGCACCTCCAAGGTGGGGATGGGATGTTCTCCCTCAAATCCACTGATGATTTTCTTTATGTTCTCTGTGTGGATGGCCCTCTGGACAGAGAGGTAAAGGACATGTATGAACTCACTGTGACAGCCAGAGATTTCGGATCTCCTCCTCTGAGCAGTGAAACAACATTTCAGGTTCAGGTCACTGATGTGAATGACAATCCACCTGTTTTTGACCAAAACATCTATGAGGAGAGCATTTCTGAGGATGTACGCGAGGGAACAGCTCTTTTCCAAGTCAAGGCCACAGACAGAGATCTTGGAGGAGATTATGGAATCATCTACTCTATTATGCAGCCAGAGCAGGAGCAGTTGTTGAATATAGATGCAGCATCGGGTCTTATTACCACTACAGCAGGCTTGGACCATGAGAGAGAGAAAGAGCTGAGGTTCTTGGTGGTGGCTACCGATGATGGCTCTCCCTCTCTGTCCTCTACAGCCACCGTGACCATCCATGTGGTAGATGTCAATGACAATAAACCTATATTCAAACAACAATTCTATAACATTACCGTCAAAGAGCACACAGCTGTTGGGACATGCATCTTACAGGTAAAAATTATTATTACACTCCTTTTCATGAATTTGTACCTCAACCAGTTTAAAAATAATATGCCACTATTACTCTTGTCAAATTCATTCATGTTTTTGTCTTGTAACAAAACATGTCTTACTCAAAAGTCAAACGTTTAAGTCAGTATTAAATTTACAATCCCTCATGTTATACAAAACCTGCATGATTTTCTTCTGCAAACACAAAAGAAGATATTTTGACCAATGTTGGTAACTAAACAGTGTTGGAAACCGTTGACTTGTTTTGTAAACTAAAAAAATGAATCACTGTAGAAACAATTTTCAGTCAGAAATTGCTAGTAAATTTCATTGCAAGTAAAACACTGAATTAAACATGACATCTTAAAGTAGAAAAACTGAAATTGGAAAGGCATGAGAGAGTGCAAATGATGACACGATTTTATATTTGAGTGAACTATCCTAGTTGTAAACAAAGAAGCAAAAATACAAAATTCACTGCAACATGGCCAAGACAGGTGTGAGGCAGGTTTTGTTTTTGGTAAGCACTTTAACTATATAGCTATTGTGGATAAGGCCTATGTAGAACAAACAAATCATTGTAGTGATCACAAGGTCAGAAGAAACTCAATTACTATCACAACAACACACACACACTCACTCACTCTCAAAACAGAGACAGTACTAAGACTTTTTGTTGAGACAAAGACAGCTATTTTGCAAAATAGCCACAACCACTCACTGCTTTGCCTCCTTGTGTGTGAAACCGTTGCCTGGCACAAGTGTACTCGGCATGACAAATCATACTGTATTGGCAGTTTCAATGTTTTATTGTAAATACCTTAGATAGTTGCTTATTAGCATGCATATTAATAGCATATTGTTTATGAGTAGCCTACTTACTGTATAAAGCACATATTAATGTATGACTATATTTTAGAACCATTTTCCTTTATGCCTAATATTCATTAAATTAAGTGACATTCATTTAAATAAATTAAAGTTATTTTAAATTCTAGTATTACTTAGATATAAGTGTACAAAATTATACTTTTGATGACTTCATTAACTAAATCAAATCAGTATGTGTGACCACCTCTTGCTTTGCAAACATTGCTACCACACTTATGCAGTTTTTAATAAAGTTTCTATCTTGGAGAGGTGGCAGCAGATCTTCTGTGGATTTAGGCTTTAGTCTCAATTGTTTCTGTCTCTTCATATAATCCCAGACTGACTCTGTGATGTCGAGGGCTCTGGGTGCTGTGCCATATGTTGTGCGACTTCATGTCCTTGAAAATTGCCATATTTTCAGGGGATATATTTTTAGATATCTCTCTTGATCATAGCCGCAATCAGCTCTGCGTGCAAAGAGTTTCTAGAATTTATGATCTCAGACAGTTGCTTTTAGACTTTGAACAGAGGTCCTAGTCTTCCACCCACTACTGGGCTCATAAATGTTAGTATGATATCTTTTATTATGACAGAAAGGCTTAGATCATATGGTGCTGCTGAAGATATGACAGATGATAATAAGAATCAGTACCGCCACTTAACATGTGCCGCTTAACAACACGCTTCCATTGTAATTTATCTACTTTCTAAATTTTGTATTGGATTTGCTATTAATTAAATTCTCTCAACATACACTATTTGGTTCCCCAGAGAAAGGAAAAGTCTGTTTTTTTTTTATCAAATTGCAAAAACATTACTACAAAGCTTAAAGACTTTAAAGAAAATTATTTTGTTCTTTGACGTATTTCCTAATAATACAAGAAATTCAGACCCATCCCCTCTTTAACACAAAAAATAATCTGGTTTATAGAAAACATTTTTAATGTAAAATATACGCACAAATGTCCACCCTAAACCCACACAAAAACATAACACTGGTTTATATAAATATATTTATTAGATTAATTAACTATTCTGCACAGTACTGTATATTTTCAGATTATTTTGTGTCTTCAGGGGATATTTTAGATATGTCTTTTTGTCCAACAGAAATCAGAAGACTCAACTGTTCAGAAAAATCAACATTTTAGCAAGTTGACACTGAATTCATACAATTTGATTAATAGTAAACATTCTATTTCTATAATGTCAGTGGGCATATCCATATAATATGTACAAATGAAATTCACCAAAATGTAAGATCGTTACGAATTGCTATAGTGTTTCTCCAGGTGTTTTTAAAAGATATCTCTTCTATTAGTCTGAAGACCAGTTCACTTCTCCGACAGATGCAGACAAACGCAGTCAACCAATTATAGTACGTCACTTCTCAGACATTCCAAGACCCAACAAATGCAGACGCAACATGTTCAGTCAGCTAAGACATGCGCTGACCAATGGCAACAGACGCCAACACACTGATCTGACAAAACCTGATGAAAAACAGGGTTGCCGTATGTCTGCATCTGTTGGTGCGATGTAAATTTTCTTAGGGTCATGAGGAAAACAAGGTTATTGTGTTTATACGATTGTTCATCACCTACAGATTACTCAGAAAGAACTCATAAGTATGTTTTCCACGCAAAAGGTTTTAGTGGTCTAAAAAAGTAAATCTGGAAACGTTAATCTGAGACAACACAATAACCAAATGTTAATGAGATAATGCTTGCTTACATGGACATTTTTGTTCTCCTAATACACAGATGATTGATTACAGGCTCCAAGTTTTGAAAGAATGGTGCCATTCATGTATTAACTGTGCAAGAACAGTTACAGATTCTATTGAGGTTAAATGACATCAAAAACGTATTGGTATGAACACAACATTGCATGGGATTATGAGTAATTCTTGCACTGGAGGCCAAGGAAATTGTATCAGCTGAGATAAGATTGTATCTAGATAAGATTTACTTTATTTATACATTTCCATCTGGTCCAGGTCACTGCCACAGACGCTGATGATGCTGAGTTTGGATCAGTTCAATATTCTCTCTATGATGGCTTCAGCAGCAAGGATGACCACCCTTACTTTCACATCAACTCTGTTACTGGGGAAATCTGTGTGTCTCAAGATATTGATCATGAAGCTGGCCTTGTGAGCTTTGACCTGTCAATTAAAGCTGAAGATCAAGTGAGTTTTGTTAATACTGGCATTGTGGAAATTAACATTAAAGAAGGTAGTAATTGTGTTTTCTTTCTGAATAGGATGGGCTCAGTTCGCAGACATTTGTTCACATCAATGTGGAGGATGTGAATGATAATGCTCCTGTTTTTAGTCCTGAGAAATACGTCACGAGTGTGAGCATCCATGCCCAACCTGGCACTGAGATACTCAGTATTTTTGCTTCTGACCGGGATTCTGGGAACAATGGAAAAATCACCTATGAGCTTCTGCCAGGAGATTCTGCGTCTTTATTCGCGATGGACCAGTCAACAGGTAACATGCTGTTTTGCCAAAACACAGTGTTCATTAACCTTAAATAGAAAGACTTAAAAAGAAGGAAACTGTTGTGCTGTCACTGTTCACTGATCAAGTTCAAATTCAACAAGTCAATTCAACATGTGTGATTCTATATTTCATAGGACAGTATAGATAACTCATATATTTTGTTTAGAAAATATAGTGCATGCTTTTCTTGACTGTCAGGCTGTGAGTCTTCTGTAACAGATACAGTAATTGCTTTTGTCACATCTCAGTAGGAGGCCTGTGGATTTACACAGCACCGTTCTAAATCCTGACTAAACATGAGTACAGACTGTGTAAAGTGGACTGTCATGCAGTGCTGAGTGTCTACAGAAATCTGTGTGTGCTTTATACAATGTACTCAGTTATCTTATTATTAAATGTACATAAAAGTACGTAGAACATACAGTGAAAATTTCTAGTTACTGAGTAGATCCATAAAATCTAATTTTGGCATAATTTTTTTTTTTAAACTCGAACCAATATAGTACCAATATGCAATGATATTTTGAGTATAGTACATTGAAAATGACATAGATATATAAACATTATTTACTTTTCCCTAATTTATTTTAAGTAATAGTCTATAATACAGTATGTCAAGTACATATGTCAAAAATCAGAATTGCATTAGTAGTTTAAGAAATACAGATAACTGTTATTGTTAAAATTATATGTATGTTACTGTCAGTGTCCTTTACTTTTCACACACACATAGAGCTCCTGCTGAGCTGTGTTGTTTGGTGTGACGCATTACAGTAATCAGATTACTCCGTAATGAAGTTGGAGGGCTGTGATTTATTTTTCCATAATCCCATTACAATCACTGCTGTTAATTGTTACATATCTCTCTCTCTCTCTCTCTCTCTCTCTCTCTCTCATTAATGCAGAAGTGGCAAAGATGAACAAGCATATGCTTTACTATATGCCCTAAGTGTGTTTACTTTTAAGTAGTGCTCAAAAGCCTGAGTACATATTCCTCATTTTACACTGAAACATAAATGTGTAAAACGTAAGAAACTCATATAAAATGAATTCACTGCATTTAATCAAATTTCCCAGTTTTTTGACCTGGATACACTGATGTTGATGTATCTGCATTCATTTCAGTGGGCTTAAATAGATCACCCTTTACCAGTGTTGGGGGTAACGCATTACAAGTATTGCGAGTTACGTAAAAATATTACTTTTTCCAAGTAACTAGTAAAGTAACGCATTACTTTTTAACTTTAGAGTAATATAACTGAGTTACTTTT
>JAUMHE010000042.1:2535023-2549944 GCA_032359235.1 Enteromius mattozi | reverse complement strand
TGTTTTGGGTCATCATTGACTTCCATAGTATTTTTTTTCCCTACTATGGAAGTTAATGGTGACCCAAAACAGACTGGACAAAGAAATTCATACAGGTTTGGAACTATTTGAGGGCGAGTAAAAGATGACAGAATTTTAATTTTTGGGTGAACTATTCCTTTAACAGTATAACTGCTTTTTGTAGCAAGGTCTGTGCTCTCAAATTAATAGATATAGATAGATAGATAGATAATATTTCTCTCTCTCTATCTTGCAGGACATCTGTACCTGAATTCTTCCCTGGATTATGAATCCCAGAATGTCCATATCCTCACTATACAGGCCAGAGACAGCGGCATCCCCTCTTTGTCCTCCACTCAGACACTCACAGTGAAGATTTTGGATGTTAATGACAATCCTCCTGTGTTCCAGCAGCACGTTTACAATACCACCGTCATGGAGAACAGAGAACCCGGAGAGATCATTGTCACAGTCACTGCAGTTGACCTGGATTCAGGTAAGACCATGAGACCTTTACAATATTTAGGCTAAACTGGTTTTAACATTTAACTCAGTCAAAAAGCATAAAAAGTCAATGAAATATCAGTTGATATTCAAACTGTTGCAGAAATCACCACAAGATGGCAGTATGGTTACTCACAGATTTCATCTGCTGCTGCCATAACCAGACACAGCACTATACAAAACTTACTCCATTCTCTTTTTAATGGGTTAATTAGGGGTTCGAGCATGAAGTGCTGAAACCCTATTGTAATTGTTAGGATTTTTATTAGGGGTTCGAGCGCGTAGTGCTGAAACCCTATTGTAATTGTTAGGATATTATTATTGTTATTATTCCCTAAAACCCAAACCGTAAGGCCTAGAAAGCTGAAACTTGGTCAGATGGTAGTAGTCCTCCTCGCTACTCAGGTGCAAAGAACCGGCCCAATCGGCCTAACAGGGGCGCTACAGCACAAAAACCGAAAATTTCTGAACTTTTTGGCCTTAGCTCGTAAACCGTTTGTCGTCGACCGTTTTGCTCTAGGTCACTGCAGAAATAATCTTTGGACATTGAATATCAATAATTGTTGAAATTTTGATTTTGGCGCGAAACAGTAGGCCAATTAGCGTGTATGCTAATGTTAGCCAAATGTTATTCAGGCTATAACTCTGGAACGGAATGAGGTATCTTCACCAAACTCGGTAAAAAGCTCAAACTTTAGTCAACATTCAAAAAATTGCGTAGCTCTGCCACGGGCGCTACGAGTTAGGAAAAACTTATTTTTAGCTATAACTAGACAACCGTTTGTCCGATCAGCTTAAAAATAGATATGCAGCAACTTGGTCCAGACTGGCATAAGCCTAAATAAGGACATTGGTGTATCTCAAAAAACATGGCCGTCGTCATCCATTGAATTTTGAGCACTAATTAGACAAGGTTGACAGAAGTCGATCGGAATGAAACTCGGTGGGCACGTTCGACTCATGGCCCTAAAGGTCTGTAAGAATTTTGAAACAAATTGGCCACTAGTTGGAGCTAATGAGTTTCTTGGCTCTGAAATGACGTGGTGTTTCACACATCCACACAATATGCATATCATTTGATAGATCTCCTCATAATGAGCAACTTTGCCTCAAGAACCATTGCTGTCAAACAAATTGTTCATTAATTATTCTCAAATATGTTAAAAACCTACTTTTGCGAACTGGTCTCTGGTTTTTCGCCCAATCTCAATCAAACCATTGCAGTAATAATCTGTGGACTCACTATATCATTTTTAAAAAGATGTTGAATTTTGTCCTTTGGTTAGCTATAATTGGCTCATTTAAAAATGGGGCGTGGCCGCATAAACCCAAAGGCCTATAAAACGTAAACTACTACTCAAATCTTTATGAAACTTGGTGAATCTTGGTGAAAACATGTGTCACATGACTCTTAACAATTATCCAAAGTTTCATGAAGATCGGACCTTAGTTGGCGCTATAACAGTTAAAAGTGCCTCAAAAACACAGTATTGCTATAGAAAATAACCTCAAATTTTAGAACATGTTCAAATATTCACACAAACATTAAATCTTTATATCATATGATAGATCTCCTCATTCTGAACAACTTTGCCTCTGGGACTAATGTTGTCAATCAAATAGTTCATCAAATATTTTCAGTTATTCCATTTTTATTTGACCCTCTAAATCTAGCACTCTCTATTCTATTTCCATTTTATCTATTTGTTGACTTGCCTCTCTAACCTAGCTTTTTCTATTCTTTTTCTATTTAACCTACTTTTGCAAACTAGTCTCAGGTTTGTTGCTCAATCTGGATCAAACCAATACAGAACAATTTTCTGGACTCTTTAGATTAATAATTATCAAAAAAAATATTTAATTTTGTACTTTGGTTAGCTATAACAGGGTCATTTAAAAAGGGGCATGGCCACATATACTCAAAAGCTTATAAAAGCTAAACAAAAACACAAAACTTTATGAAACGTGGTTAAAACATGTGACAGATGAGTCTTAGCAAGCATGCAAAGTTTCATAGAGCTGACACTATAGGTAGCACTATAACCATTAAATAAGGCCTCAAAAACACTTAAACAATATTTCCAGAGTAAATTCACTTATAGACTATATCTTCATATAATATCATAGACCTCCTCGTTCTGAACAACTTTGCCTCTGGGATTAATGATGTCAATCAAACAGTTTTGACAAAAACACTATAATAGTTATAATGCTTAAACACTGTGTTCTGTAAGAAATTGCAATTAATGACCACGAGATGGCAGCAGAAAACCACTAATGGGTTCATTAAACACCAAAACAGTGTTTGCTGATGAAGACATTATGAAATCACTATTATAACATTTAAAATCACATTTAGTTAAAGTTTACCTTTTTGCTCATAAAGTTTTTACCATTTTGCCAGATAATCATTACAGTGAAACTTGAAAATAACATATAAACTCTTTAAAAGAGAAGACTTGCAATAACTGTCACCTATCATTTATTTCAAATATCTAAAATTGCAACACAATATGTGTGAATGCATGCCCATGCATGTGTGTGTCTGTGTGTTTGTATTAAAATAATAGTTTTTCCATTTCATTTCTGTGTGTGTGTGCGTAAGCAAGCTTAATGAGTATTAACTATTTCATTTCTGTGTGTCTCTCTGTGTGTGTAAGCATGCTTAGTACCGTTTCATTTCTGTGTGTCTGCGTGTGTGTCTGTATCAATATAATAGTTTAACCATTTCATTTCTGAGTGTGTGTGTGTCTGTGAGCCTATTGTCTATGTTCGATGTGCTTCACTTTCTGCCATACATCCAGGTTGCCCTATACAACCTCAAAGGCCTTACAATGCTCGAACCCCGGTAATTGCTGCTTGCAGCTATATTTATAATTATCATAGTATCTGCATTATGTCCAAAATTTTCATCAGTCTGTCTTAAAAGTATTTAGCAAGTAAAAATTAGTTTTTTGTTGTTGATTTTGGTCTTATTTTTTTCTTTTTATAGCTAAACTGTGAGTTAAGTTTGCTTTATAGTTTTTTTATTCTGTGTTTAGCTTTTGAAAGAACTACTTTCATGAATGTCAGTATACATACACAGTTTGAATAGTATTGATCTATAGTTTTCTTTATCTGTATAGCATTGTGATTTAATGTTTCATGTTACACTATTCTGTAACAGAAGCAAGTCTCCATGTAGTTTTTTGAGTGTGCAAAACATTTCAGCATGACTAACGTATGGTAGTGGATTTCTTTCATATTTGTCCATCATGATTTCAGTCTGGACATCCAGATGGCCCTAGTCATCAGACTTAAAAAATTTATTTAGTTAGCAGACTTCTGTTAAAAACATACATCCACCTGAATTATGTTTCATCGAACTTGATTGCTAACATAAATCAATGGCACTTTGTGTTCTTTTTCGCACGTCGTGTGTTATTCTGTGCGTCTTGTACCTAGTCCAAATATTCACAAATCTACCAGGCCCTTTTAAAATACCTCAGCCGCAATATCAGTGTCTGCCTGTCTCTGCTTTCTGACGTTATTCTAGAACAGCAGTCAGGCCTCCTGCAGGATATTTGAAATTGTGTGTGATGATTCACTAACTCAAGCCATCTGTGCTAATAAAGGCCAGTTATTTTTTCTCCCAGAATTCACTCCTTTCAGCAGTGTGGTCTATGGTTTTTCTTTGATTTTATCTTCCATTACGTTAAACCTCACAAAAACCCAATGAAACCACTGTGCCAAATGTTCATCAGATGAAGATTGATATTGTTAGTAATTGATTCAACTGTCTCTTGCTGTTGCATTAATGCAGTTTGATTTTAGTATATTCATTAAGCTGATATATGATGTTGAAGTTTCCATCTTATGTGTCTATTTGAGTTTGTGTGTGTCTTCATGTGGGTCAGGTACCTGACACAAATTTTTGTCCTATTTTTTTTATTTATTTAAAAATGCATTACAAATGCAATACACTTCTTCTGTAAACAGCATATTTTGTATTAAAATGTTGATATTGTTGCCAGCACAAAAAAAATGTTGAGAAAAAAATCTCATTAAAATAATGAATTTCTTGAAAAGGGCAACATTATTATATATTAGAGAGGCATAACTTCTATTTCTTTCGTGTAACTGTAAAAGACAATTAATGTAAACTGCAATTGGTAAATGTTTGACACTCTACAAAAGCATTCTCATAAGTTTCATTGCCCTTGCAGAATATGCAAAATTTTAGCAAAATGAAAGGATCGTAAAAAATTTCATGTTACATTTATTTAGTACTGCCCTCAATAAGCTATTTCACATAACAAATGTTTACATGTACCCCACAAGACAAAAATGACTGAAATTTTGAAATCCATCTTTTCAAGGACAATTAAGGAACTTGTACACAATTATTGCAAAAACATTCACTGATAACTGAGCAAGGGTGTACTTTTGAACAGGATAATGTCTACATTTTTATTCTGTCTTGAAAAAGATTTTTTTCTTTCATTTAGCACTGTCCTTCAGAAGCTAATACTAAAAAAAAAATAAGTACAATTTACCCTGTAAATGTAAAACTATTTAGATTAAGCAAAAAAAGAAATAAATAAATTCTTTTGTAATCTAATCAAATGTGACAAATTACTTTTTTAAAATGTTATAATCTGTCTTGAAATACATTTCCAACCCTGATGGTTAGTAGCATCAAAGTTAAGTTGGTAGAATGTCTATAGTGGACTTTTAAAATAAAGGTTTTTCAGATAAAACCAGCATTTCATTGTCTCGTGTCTGTATGTTACTGTAAGTGTGCCTGAATGAGTGTCAGTGTGTCTGATTATAAATCTTTGTCTGACAGTGTTTGTGTTTGTTTTCACACTTCTGCTCTACACGTTCCTCAAATCCTAAATCTCCACCAGTGTTGGTTGTATGCCGGGCCAAATCTTTTGTCCCATTTTTTCCCTACTTTTTCTTTGTGTTTTCTTAGCAGTGCTGTTAAAAGTAATAGTATTTTTTTTCTTTAGTGCTGTTTTCAATTCAGAGATCAGATAAGAAACTCAGAAATAGCACTTTGCCAGACGAGATGGTAAACAGACCTCATTCAGCTGTCAGACACTCATCATTTGTTGGCACCTTCAACACAAAAGTGAAGGAAAACACATTAAAAAAACAATTAGTAATACAGTGATACTAATATAAAACAAGAGTAAGACTCTGTTATGATGTTATGCAGTCATAATAATAAACTTCCTATAGACAAACAAATGTTCAGATCTGATGACCAATCTGTGTATATATTTCCCACAGAGGCAAATTCTGCTGTTAGATACAGCTTGTTACCTGGTCCTGGATATGAGCTTTTTATGATAAACTCCCACACTGGTGAGATCAGAACCTCCACTCTGCTAGACAGAGAGATCCAGTCCAGTTTTACTCTCAGAGGTGAGATCCTGCATTCTCCCATGCTCTTATCCCTTCATCTACTTACTCAGCTCACACATCTCTCCAGTAAACAAGCACCAAAATCATACAGACCACTATTTACTTAAATGTTTTAAGTGGCAGTTTTTTATTTGTTGTATTGTATAACCAGCACATTATGTGCTGTATTAATATTGTTTGTAGAATTGTAATTGTTGGCATAAGGCTATATTCATGGTAAATTAATTAATGGTGAATTAAATAATTACTTCATGTTTATAAAGAAAATGTTTAGTTTCAGTTCACTTTAATAAACCTGTTAAGCTGATTTGTTTTTCTTTGTTTCAGGACATATTGGCAGTGTTTTCAAAATTGCTGTAATTGCATGCTCACTACAAAATCTTAACATAACATGGTCACCTCCTCATGTTTTTAATTGCTTTACAGTTCAGGCAGAGGACAGTGGGACTCTGTCCAGCACTGCCACGGTCCTGTGCTCGGTCTTGGATGATAATGACAACATTCCAGAATTTTCTCAGCCTGACTTGCACATAGTTATCCCAGAGAACTTGCCACCAGGAGTCATTCATATCTTCCAGGCCTCAGATATTGATAATGGACTAAATGGAACTATTCAGTACTCCACAGAAGGTAAGCAATTTCATTTGGCATTATATGCATTTGTGTTTAAAAATACCTATTTAATTATAAATGTTTATTTCACTATAATGATTTGTTGAACCACTTCGAATGCCTGCTTGAAATGTTGGAATTTTAGTGTCATACTGCTGGTCAAAAGGTTGGTAAGATTTTTGGTAATTATGTTTTTAAAAGAATTTGCCTTTGCCTCATCAAGGTTGCATTTTTTTTTTAAAGCAGTAAAAACTGTGAAATATTATTAAAATTGATAGGGCTGCCCTCTAATAGTCGACTAAAATCGTAGGTTGACCAAAATTTTCTAAGATAAAAATACAATTTTACAAATAACGGCTAGTCTATGGTAATACGGTACATCAGGTGGATCCCAACGCTTGCCTATCATTCATCGACCTCAAATATGGCTTATTATCTGAAATGTGTAAGTATTTGCAACTTTACATGCCCACTCAATGTAATGTTATCCCAGAGAAATGTGTGCTTTTCAATGTCTGTGCAGAGAGTGAAGAGTAGCACGCTCTCACCACAGGACAGATGGAGGTGGCGGTGCACTCACCTGTTCTTAAAATGCTGCTCATTTTTGGCCATACAGATAAGAGTAAAACATATTTCAAATCTGTAAGGACTCTACATTTATTTGTGTGCACTCACAATAAAAAAACAAATCGCGCTTTTGTGAAATAATGAAAGCAAAGAGGATGCGCTCTCTGTTATCTCAGACTTTGAACTTGAGCACGAAACACCGCATATATCTTTGCCTTACAGACATAAAAATATACCTATAGAGATAGACAGTGAAATGTCTATTTTCAAATTAACCAATTCAAACTAAAACCAAATGTTGAACCGTAGTTAAACAGGATTCGAACCGGAGCTCCTTGCCTCTCAAGTACGTCTCTGTACTCCATGAGCTACCGAACAAACTTACCATCTTTAAAAAAAAAAAAACTCATAGATATTAAGCTGGATATGTGTGATGCTAACATTCAAAAGCATCAGTTTTCAAATATCCCAGCATATCAATATTGTGTTGAAGCCATAACTTGATATTCTTCAAGTAATTGTGTGAAAATTATGCTTTATTAATCGAAATTCTGTACATTTGTGTGAAAAAGAATAATAGGTGTCAGAGTTATACTGCCTCTAGTGTTCTCTTCTTTTGGAAACTGCAGTAATATGTACTTGTTGGTACGTATTTCGTGTCTCACTATAGAGCACACCCAGGTACGTTTATGTCATGACACCAGGTAGAAAAATGTATACTTCAGGTAAGGATCAGTACTGTTTATTACAGTAGTGTTTATTTTTCATCTACTTTTAGAAGATGAAGAGTGTTTCAGCATTGACGCTGTTACTGGAGCAATCAGCACCACGAGAATCCTGGACAGAGAGGAGCGGTCCAACTACTCACTCATCATCACTGCAGCTGACTGTGGGCATCCACCTCTGAGCTCCACTGCACTACTGCACGTCACCCTCTCAGATGAAAATGATAACAGCCCCTCGTTTACTCGGAAAAGCTATCGTTCCAGCATTAGCGAGGGGCTCCCTGCAGGTTCAGAGATCCTGCGTTTGATAGCATGGGATCCCGACGAGGGGCCCAATGGTGTAGTGACCTTCTCCTTGGAGGAGGAAAATTCTGGAAACTTTTATGTTGATGGCTCTACTGGTGTGATAAGACTCACAAAGCCATTGGACCGTGAAACTCGTTCCCAGCATGTTTTCCGTGCTGTTGCTTCTGACGGCTGCAGCCAAGGTCCACGCAGCTCAGTCGCTACTGTTACAATACAAGTGGAAGATATTAACGACAATTCACCGGCATGTATTAACAAGACCATGCGGGTGTCAGTGTCTTCCATGACCACACGGCCCAGTCGACCCATCATAACGTTTACAGCCCAGGATCCGGATCAGGGAGACAATGGGACAGTACTTTTTAGCTTAACAGAAGAAGATGAGATGTTTCAGGTTAATAAGTATGGAGCTGTGAGCTTGAAAGCCCCCCTGAGTAATGAGGTTTATGGGACAAAGCTGCTGCGTATACAGGCTGCGGATCTAGGTAAACCTTCCCTTACATCTAGCTGCCTTGTGCTCATTCAGCTTAACAATGAAAAGCCCCTGTTGCAATTTACTGAAGACCTCTATGAAGTCACGATACCAGAGAACAGCAAGACAGGTATATTTTAACTCACAGATTTGAGATATTTTTCACCTTCGAGAGGTTTACCTTGACATTTCACAATTGATTTACTTAGCTGTCAAATAAGAGGCCTGTATTTCTGAGAAGGTCAGTATTTGTGGATGCTAGACTGACTGTGTTTGTGTATACCACTTCTTATTTATAAGGTTCTTGGGTGGCAAATGTTGTAGCTCATGACCAGACAGCAGATGAAGGAACGATCAAGTACAGTATTTTCAGTGGCAATGAAAATGATGCCTTCACTATTAACCAAATTACAGGTGAGCACCATTATTATTTAAAAGTGATATTTAAAAACAAATCTTCTCCCTTACAAAAAATATTTTATCGCTATAATTTTGCATATAATATGCCCACATAGTCCAAAAAGTATTTAACAATAATGATATGTAATAATGTAATATATTAGTAATTCATTGTTATTATTATTTAGTAATTGTATTTATAATAAATTATTATTATTAGTAGTAGTAGTAGTAGTGGTATTGTAATGACAATGATATAACAATACATTATAAATAATTTTTATGAATAGTTTTAAGAGGAATAAGAATAAGAATGGCAGGATAACAACAAAGAAAATATTCAAAATATCTTTTATTTTGGCCATTTTGTTGACAATAGAATAATAATTTAAAAAAGAAAAAAACTCAGGCATCCTTACTTTTTGCATTTATAACAAATATTTTTAGTATTGAGAAAGTACATGTAACAGTTGTTTGTAGAAGAATAAACAGTATCGTGCTTTGTAGTATAAAGTGCTTTGTAGTAGGAAGGGCATTGCCAAGCCTTTTATTTTCTAAATATTCTCTTTGCAGGTGATATCACAGTTAGGGATCAGAGACTGATGGACTTTGAGGTACAGCATAAAATTCACCTAGTGGTTCTGGCTGAAAACAGACACCAAACCGCCTACGCCAGGGTAGCCATCACTCTACAGGATGTCAACGACAATGCACCAGTGTTCAAGCAAAGCTACTATAAAACAGCTGTATGGGAGGGACAAATTCATAACACCTATGTCATGCAGGTAATAATCTTGCACTTTTGTTTTAAAATGCCATGACTGTTATGGTAATTATTTTTTATGGAACTACTTTTTATATAAAACTGACTAGCACAATAGCACAAAGAGACCTTATATAACTTCCGGATCATATAAGTGGTTACTGCGATAAATGTTGAATTAAGGTCTGTATGATTATTAGTTAAACCAAAATGATTTTCAGCTTGCATACCAGCTTTAACTTAATTTTAATTTTTTAGGTGTTAGCGACAGATTCTGACAGTCGTGTAAATGGGCAGATCAGCTACTTCATTGTGGATGGGAACCACAATAATGCATTTGTGATCGATTCTGTTCGTGGGATTCTTGCCACCAATGCTGTCTTAGACAGAGAAATCGTCTCATCTTACAAGTATGGCACACTTCTTGGCTTCTTGTTCACTTAATTTTATATGGAAATGGTCTATTGGAGATGATCAATCATGGATGCACTTTAGTCATCATCATTCCATTTTCTGGTAGCTCAACAGCCTTTTTTACAATACAGGTTAATTCTTCAGGCTGAGGACATGGGAAGTCCTCCCCTTACAGGCACCTCCACTGTCCGTGTCCAGGTTGTAGATGTGAATGACAATAGCCCTATGATTCCATCGATGGAACCAGTGACCATTGCAGAAAGTATGAAACACATACACTGCCCGTCCAAAAAAAAAGTCACCACCTGGATTTAACTAAGCAAGTAGTTGTTATGATCTTTGTTTCTGCAGTTGGCCAAAGAATGAGGTCAGCTGACTACCTGAATATACTGAATTACAAAATTATTCCATCAATGGATTTTTTCTTCCCCGATGGCATAGGCATATTCCAAGATGACAATGCAAGGATTCATCTGGCTTGAATTGTCATTTTCACACATGGATTGGCCACCATAGATTCCAGACCTTAACCCCATTGAGAATCTATGGGATGTGAGATGATACTTTGCGTAGTGGTCAGACTCTCCCATCATCAAAACATGATCTTGGTAAAAAATGAATGCAGCTCTGGATAGGAATAAATGTTGTGACATTGCAGAAGCTTATCAAAACTATGCCATGGCGCAACCAATGCTAAAAGCGGTCCAATGAAATATTAGAATGTGTGATTTTTATTTGGACGGCCAGTGTATTTTTGTTCTGGTACAATGCCAGAAGTCTAACACCTTTCTTATTTTATTGAACAAGTTTCAATATGTTGAAGAACAACATGTTCCTTTTCATCTGCACAGATCTTCCTGTTGGCTACATTGTCACCCAAGTGACTGCAAATGATGTAGACCTTAGCCCTTCTGCAACATACAGATTCATAGAGAAGGATCAGACCAGCAGATGTTTTGCAATTGACCAGTACTCAGGAGTAATTACCACAACTAAAAGCCTTGACCATGAAGATCAAGCTGTCTATACATTGAGAGTGGAAGCATCAGACTCTGTCCATCAAACCGAGGCTGAAATCTCAATCAAGGTGTTGGATGTCAATGATAACCCTCCAGTCTTCTCTCAGGAGTCATACCAGGTAAAATGTATGATTTGTATTGTAAGGGGCATTGATTCTTTTGTATAGGTTTATTTTGCAGTAATGACCATCTGATCTCATTATGCATATTAGTATTGTTAGATACTTTCATGCACTAGTCATGCTCTTCTTATAGCATTGACCATATTTTGCTGCACACATCCAGGTTATGTTGCCGGAGCGGACGTCAGCAGACTCGTATGTTGTGTCTGTATCAGCAACTGATAAAGACTCTGGACAAAATGGAAGAATTTCTTATAGGCTTCTTTCCTCCCCAGCAAGAGGATTCTACATTGATCCTGAAAATGGTAATTTTCTACAAAAAATATTCGCTCACAAAATACAGTAATACAAGAAATTTTAACTCACTATAGGTGTCAGAAATAGTAGTATATATAGTAATATTTAGTGTGCCTTATTATAAAAGTTAAATAATTATTTGTGTAAAATAAGAATTGAAATGAATTTTATACTGCTTACAGGTTCAGTGTTTACCAACAAGCCTCTGAACTATGTTGCAAATGGAAACATGTTACGGTTACTGGTGGAGGCACGTGACAGTGGTGACCCAAACCTATTTAGTGTCACTTCTGTGGACATAGAGGTGGTGGACTTTAATGATAATGCCCCGTTCTTTACTCAGAACTCATACGAGGTGAGTGTTCCTGAGGATGTCTCTATTGGAACCACTCTCCTCACTCTCTTCGCAGAGGACAAGGATTACTCAAATAAAAACACCAATTTGGAGTATGCAATCGTAGGTGGAAATGACGAGAGGAGGTTCTGCCTTGAAGTTGTTAGCATTCCAGGTGAAGCCCAAAGCCGAACTGCTGGCCAGTTGGTGCTCTGTGATACTCTGAACCGAGAAGCCACAGATACTTACTCATTAACTGTGACTGTAACAGACAGGGGAACCCCTCCCCTGAACAGTTCAACTGTTGTATCAGTCAAAGTCCTTGATATTAATGACAATGCACCTGTTTTTAATAGTCCAGAATACCACGCACAGGTCACTGAGAACAGCCCCTTAGGTACAGCCCTTATCTATGTCTCTGCCTATGATCCTGATCTAGGAGAAAATGGAACCATAACGTACAACATCATCTCAGGTAACAGCAGAGGCCTGATCAGAGTGGACTCTGCAACAGGCATTCTTGAAGTTAATAGTACACTGGACTATGAAAAGGATAACAAATTGACCCTAACAGTCCAAGCATCAGATGGTAACCCAAGTGACAAAAAGATGTCTTTTGCCGTTGTTTACATATTGGTACTGGACGAGAATGACTATTCCCCTTTCTTCATGTTCCCCACCCACAACTGCTCTGTGCCTGAAAACCTGCCAGCTTTTACCTATGTGTGCACGGTACATGCTGTTGATGAAGATGCAGGAACCTTTGGACTTCTGACTTATTCCATTTTAACCCCCTGTTTCGTGGACTATGACAGTAGCAACCCAGAGAAGAAAGAAGCCTTTGGTATTGATCCTCTTACTGGAGACATCCATACAAAACAGACATTTGACTATGAAGGAGAGAGTGAATTCTGCTTTGTGATAGAAGCACGTGACAAAGGAGATCAAGTGGCAACCTTGCAAGTACGAATCGAAATTGAAGGCATAGATGAGTTCAGCCCCATCTTCACGCAGAACGTTTACCATTTCTCTTTGCCGACCAATATCAGGGTTGGCCAAAGTATAGGCCAGCTAATGGCTATGGATCATGATGGTGGTCTGGATGGTTTGGTGGAGTACTCTTTAGTCAGCCCATCCACATTTTTCAGTGTCAACAAAACAAGTGGTTACCTATATATCTCAAATTCTGTGTACCAGAAAAGAAGCCCCATTTCAAACGAGACAATAGAGGACCTGATTGTTATAGCAAGCAGCCCCAAACTAGAGTCCAGAACGTCAATCTGCCATGTAGTTGTGAACATATCCAGTTCAGCCGAGGCTCTGACAAGTGTTGATCTTAGTGTCCACACTGTCAGTCTCACGGTGTCGTTGATAGTGTTCCTCCTACTTTTAATAAGCTTTATTTACATTGTTCTAAGGTACAGGTTCAAAGAGAAATCCGTAAAGAAAGCAACTTCCTTATCTGCTAACCTCAACCATGAGTCTGACTCTTTAGGAACAACAGGTGAGAACCTTCACAGCAGTATCAGCGGTATTAACCTCCAAGATTTACAAGAACCATTGGACATGTGGCAAAGAATAGATTTCCCAAACCCTTCAAGAAACTCAAATTCGAAAACCTCGAGCGGAAGAGGATCTACTGAGGAAGAGACTACTGAAGATCAAGAGATCAAAATGATAAACAAATTTGCATGTTTTAAACAGCTCAGCTCTGTCTCAGCACAACAGGCATCAAGAGTCTCAGACTCAGGGATCCCTGGGGACTCAGACCAACTCTCCTTCCACTCGGTAGATGAAGACCCATCTTCCAGCGCCAATATAGGTATAGTCCAAATAGTGGACATGCCCAGTTCTGAAAGTCTCCATAATTTCAAGGATGAAGGAGGGGGTGAAGGAATGCTCCCTCTGGTGGTCAACATGAAGGAAGTGGAGGAGGTCATGAGAAGGTGCATGTCTATGTCTGATGACCAAGGTTCAGTTGAGGGCTCACTCACCAATCTGATTTCCTCTGAAGAACAGCTACATGGAAGCTACAGTTGGGACTACTTTCTCAACTGGCAGCCTCGCTTCCAGTCTTTGGCTTCTGTTTTTACAGACATTGGGATGCTTCCAGATGAAGGAATGAGGGCCAGAGGCGTGGAGCCAGAGTCTCAGAGCCTTCTACGCCCACCTCCTCTCATCACAGCAGTTGCCCAGCCAGGAATACGTGCCGTGCCTCCCAGAATGCCCTATAGAAGATCACCACTAGTCAGATTGCCTACATACACCAAGACCAACACTAGAAACACAGAGTTGACCCATTCAGCAATGACTCCTAGTTTCTCCCCCTCTCTGTCAGTACTTACTGTTAGGACACCTAGTACTTCTCCAGTGGTCTCAGAAACAGGTTTGGGATGCTACACAAAAATTGCAACACTGCCAAGAGACATCTTGGATGAAGCAGAGATTCAAGTGTAATCTTCCATTTCAAATATTTTTGTTTTTTTTAATTTTTAACAAATTTAAAAAATGTTCACTACTTTACTTTACTACTTTAAGTTACAATGTGTTTTTGTGTTTTAGGGTAATATTGGAATTTTAGTGTTTTGGAGGGAATGATTTATTGTATAAATTAAGATGACTGTAAAGACTTATTTTATTTTTGATAAATAATGCAAATAACCAACCTTGTAACTATAATACAACACACAAACTTTTGTATTATGTTACATTTTTATTTAGTTTAGTTTTATCCATTTTTTGTTTGTTTTTTGCTGATTCACCAAATTAGATGTTGTTCTCAGTATCTCATCTTAATATTGCCAAATATTTGAAGAATCCTAAATTGTGGGGGCTAGGAAACAGAAATCTATGCAGGATCTCTCTAAGTACATTTAAATTATATATATATATATATATATATATATACACTGCCGTTCAAAAGTTTTAGAACAGTAAGATATTTAATGGTTTTTAAAGATGTTTCTTCTGCTCAT
>JAUMHE010000042.1:2522654-2533545 GCA_032359235.1 Enteromius mattozi | reverse complement strand
ATGACATGGGTATGACACAGGTATTACAATATGAAGGTGATTTATGAGGACATTTTCAGTGTCCCCGTAATTCAAAAACATACAGAAATGCACACACTTTCCTGTAAGGGGTAGGTTTAGGTGTCAGTGTAGGGCAATACAACATACAGTCTGTACAGTATAAACACCATTACGCCTATGGAGAGTTCCCATAAATCACAAAAACCAATGTGTGTGTGTGTGTGTGCATGTTTGCATCCGTGCGTGTGTGTGCGTTTAAATTCTATACTGTGTTTTAGAAACTATACAGTTCATTGCAAGACATGCATGATTTCCTATTTTTCTTTCTCCTCATAAACACATTTCATTAAAACTCTTGAACTAATTCATGGAGACATCAATAAATGATTTATCATGCCGGAGTGAAATTTCATCAGTTTCTTGTATTTGTTTTAGTCATGGTGTTGAAAGACAACAAATAAACTTTTGTTTACTGAAAAAAACGAAAAAAAGGATGCTACATAGAGCTTAATGTTGCATTCAAACAAAACACTGTCAAGCAATACTCTTAAAAATGTACAGATGTTCTCCAAGGTGGACACCATGGATAATTTTCAGTCTTGAACAGACTGAGAAACAATTTAAAACATACAGAAGCATAATTAGCATCATGCACTACTTTAGACTGAATCTTCTATATTTCTCTTCTTGTTTATCTCTTTGTGTTTAATATGTAAACTTAAAAATAAATTTGATATTTTCAAATACTGTATTTCAAATAAGTATTATTCCAACAAGTATAAGTATTGTCCCAAAAATCTGTGCGATTCCAGAAATGTGTGTTTTTATTTAAAAAATATAATAATAATAATATAAAATAGATGGCCATGGGCAGTCTGGAACTTAAACATGGAGAAAAAAATTACGCAGAGGTTGGATAAATATCTTTGGCCATGGTTTAAAAAAAAAAGATGAAGTGTACTGCTTATTTAAAATAAACACCATAATAAATACACTATGGACCAAAGGTTTTAAACATTTGCTGTCCATCCAGTCCATCTATTGAAAATTCATATTTATCTGATTTCATTCATATTTTATCTGTCTATTCAACCCTTCCTGGAATACCCTCGTTTTATTTCAGCTTGTGCAGAAGCCATCAAAAGTTTATTACTCATGCTTTGAGCCACTTGCCAACACTTGTTGGTAAAAATCAAACCTCACTATCCCAAATTATTAAATCATGCCATTTGTCGACAAAACTCCTGGGTCTTTAAGACAAAGCAGCCAACATGAAACATGGAAACTACGCATCTGTGTTAGATTTTAGCCAGCTTAGAGTGATGCATTAAATGCAGATAAATGACAGACAGCAGACTTTACAGCAGCTCCGGCTCTCTGTTTACTGTCTTTCAGCACTACAGTAGAGCACTGCATAAACGATAGCCATCTATTCATCAGCACTGAACAATCTCCACAACTCCAGACATTTGAGGAAATAAGCACGGGTCAAAGGTTTGCCCCCAAATCCCTAAGTTCATTTGAACTATATTTTTGTTGGTTCTCTTTGAGCACACTGCATAGGACTGCTGGTCTCTGGACTCATTTTGAAGCTGAAAGAAGTCCATATGTAGCCTATATGCGTGTGTGTGAGTGGATGAAAAGTTAAATGAAAATATTTAAGATATGATACTTCAAAAAATGTAAACATACAGTTATAAATAATAATAATAATGCTCTTAACTTCCTTTGATTTGTATGTCATCCTACAATTTACATACTAATGATTCTTGGAATGTTTCTATTTTTTTTTAAGTTTTTTATTTTTTGTTTTGTTTTTATTATTATTAATTTTGTACATAATATACATGTATGATTATTACAAACTTAAAAGATAAAGGATTTTTGTGACAGTGAATACATTAAATCTCTGCACATATCCTTTATGACTTTTTTAAATGTATTTTTGTACAATAGGCCTCAGCTTGTCTCACATTCTGTTGTTTGCATCAGGCCTTATCAAAAACATGTGGAACCCTAACTCTATGATTTTCAGATGTGCTCCAAATCACTCTTTGGACCTTGAGAAGATGGCAAGAGGAATGCCTTATTTTTATGCACAAAAAAGGCATTCAGAATATTTTTTCACAGACATGCTTGTTCACCCTCAAAAAGAAATAGAAAGTTTTCAGACTAAATTGTCAACTTTAACATTTCTTGTAAAGTATACCATTTGTGGATTGACAGTCCATATTAAACAATGAAAATATAGAAAAACAGAGTTAATCATATTTTTGATATCTTGTTTTCTGTGTTATAAATTAAGGTCATTCTAAAATGTGCCATCTATAGATTGTTGCAAGCAACTTGGTGCCTGCTTAACCACTGCTTGTTTTAATGACTCAGAAATGTTTCTTTACGGTTGAGATCTAAAAGATCAAAGTGAGGGTTGTAGTTAGTCACCGATGATCTGATAGACCACATCCAATAAATCTTTCTGCTGATCAGATAACACACTATAAAGTCTGGCTCATCACAGTTATGGATGAGGTGACAACAGGTTTAGTGGTAGAGGAAGATTCAATATTTTCAGCTGCCTCAGAATAGTCCTGGTCAGCAGCTCTGATTTACTCCCCTACAGAGGTTTTATCCCTCCTCTCTGTTTTTGAAAACTAGGGACTGCAACTGTCTTCACAGGAACCTTGATTTATGATTTTATGAAACCAAGGACTTTATGATTCATCTCTTCACTTTTGCAACTAGTTTGACAGATTTTAACTTCTGACTGCATGCTGGAATGAAATGAATTATATTGTGGTCAGAATGTCTTGACAGCATTGCAATAAATAGAGCAAGATGAGCATGTTTAGCATGTTTCTCTCCCTAGTGATCAAAAAACAAAATGTGTCTGTTTACAAAAGAGAATTTTGATACAGGTTAGCAGCAGAGCTCCCGAAATTGCAAATGTGGGTATCCATATTTGGATATGTGCTGAAATGTGTTTCATTTATGCATGTACAGCTTTAGCAATGTTAAAATCTTATGAATCCTCATTATTAGTATAATAACTTTCTTACATAAGTCAAATCATAAGAGTATATTTTTGAAGAATTGTACTTACAGCTAATATAACAAAAATGAAATAAAAGGTCAGCTAAGTGTATTTTTAAAGAGTCCACTTTTATGACTATATTTCTGTATGAGTGTACTTCAGTTTAATTGTAATTATAATTAATACATGTAGTGTATCATTTATTATATTTAAGTTAATATAGTTAATTTTTCTTAGTTATATTTTGATGTACTGAATTGCAACTTGTTACAAATACATGACATAAACAGAAATGACATTGAAGTATATTTTAGTTTATCATTAATGTCAGTACATTCACTTTAACCATATTTTTAAAGACAACAGAATTAAGAAATTCTTTAATGATTTGAAAGTTTTGTTGAATAATAAATAGTGTTCAAAGAGTTACTGCCTTACAACTAACTCTAAAAGAAAAAAAGGTACAAGACTGTTGCTGGGGAGCTTCCCTAAGGCACAAAAGATAAAAAGTATACTTTTGTACCCCTATATAATAGTATCTTAAAGGTACATAAAAGTACATTAGCACATTAGTAATATTATTACTTCAAGCATATATACACCATTTAAAATGACACTGGCCCAGTGTCACTTTTCCCCATCTGATATATAATAGATTAACCAATCCTAAAAATGAGACACATATGTCAAACTGACCTCTGCTGAAGAGCAACTTTTTGGGGTCAGGCAACCAGTGGGGAGGTAAGTTTGGGAAGGTGGGGTATTTGGCTTTGAGGGGGCCCACAAACATTTATCACAGTCATTCTGTGCACAATGGAATTCCTAGACTGACCCATGTACTCCAGCCTTTAGCAGTCAGCATGCATTTCAACCAGGGCGGTAGCAGGTCAAGGCCAGCGAGCTTTTGATTTACATCCCAGCAGTCTATGGTTCAAAAGACCTGCTGGGCTGAGCAGTGAGCTGGAGTGTGACTGACAAGGGTAATGACTGCACCGGCCCACAATGCCTAAATTAGGCAGGAAACAATCCATATGTTATGTTCTACGGAGGGTCACAGACTCCATACAGTAGAGGTCAAGTTGTTCCAGTTCTCCCATGGTGACTTCGGGAATCATTTCCCAGATCCCAATTGGGACCTGGTGCAGAATGAGGAACCAGTTTCATCTTCCGAAGGCAAGTGGAGGCATCAGACCGCAAAAGCAAAAAGCTGCATTTGAAAGCAAAGACACAGTTATCATAAGCAATTCATGGTGTACTTGATCATTAATAGCTTCTGACTTAAACGAAAAGAGAGGGTGAAACGAGGGCTTAATTTACCACATGCTCCAGAGCTCAACTATATGGACAGGAAGTTCATTTTCTGATTGGTTACACATGCACTGTGTTACATAAGCATGGCTTAGCGGCCCCACACAGGAACCCAGATCTTTCTTTGTTCTTTAGTAACAAACTTCATATATTTCTTGACTGAATAAGTCAATTTAGCTACAGAAACCAGTGTTCAACCTATAAATCTTGTGACAACGAATGACTTTGATCATAAAAGGAATTTGATTTGGTTCATAAACCAGGATTCCTGCTGTAAATTAAGTTTCCATTAAGCAATGGAAAATCATTTTCATGCCGAACGTGAACTCAGAATATTTATCAACACGAAACAGTTCAATTTATTAATGCAGAGATGCCATGAAGTTCACTACATTACTCTTCATTTCTGCACATATGAACGGCTCAAATTTAGTTACGCCTGGAATCAATAAAGCTACACAAAACATTCTGTAAAAAGACTTCAGGACTAAACACAGCCTTAGAACATGTAGTCAGCTTTGGCACACGTTATCGGTGGGCAGTCAACCTTGTGCTGCTATGGGATCACGTTTCAAACACCTCGGTTACACTGTACAGTTTTTATGATGTGATACCTTGGTGCAAACAAGTCCTCAGTGATCCACTTAGCATTTTTAAAAAGCTGTTGTACATCGTTGTACAACAGCTGGTAGTGAATAGTAGTGTTTTTAGACTATAAGGTGATTTTATTGACTGCTGGCTTTTCTCTTGTGATTTGCTTTGTGTTCACAGTGTTTTTTTCTTTCAGGCTGATATTCTTATTTTGTTTATGTAACATCAAAGTTGTGCCAGGACTGGAACTTTTGTTGCCTTTAAAGGGAAATAGTTGTCAATGTTGCATTTTATTGAACTAATTTCCTATAATCTAAGTTATAAGAGCAATATTTATGAGCCTAAATCAACAAATGCTTTGAATTACACTGCAATTAGGAAGTGAATTTGTACCACCTTAAGTTTCTGAATGGTTAAAAACCAGATGTCTAAAAAAGAAAAACTAAATATTTGCTTTCTTTAAGATAACAAGTAAAATTTGTATTATGTGTTTTGAATAAACAGCATTGACAACTTTATAGTAAGTACAAACTGAGCCTGTGCTCTTCCACTTTTTCAGCAGCCTTGGTTCTGGATGGGTTTTTTTTGTTGTTGTTGTTGTTTTTGTCTTTTCAGATTGGAATTTTTTAAAGGGATTTACTAATGAGTTTTAAGCCATGTACCAGCCATCCAGCTACGAGGTGAATCACAAAATGACATTTATCTGAAGCAAAAAAGTATTTGAAAATAAGAGATTAGGTAATTTGTTGTTGTGGGTATACTTAACAGGTGATCTTTTGTTCTTTTTAGTATATTATTTGTTCCAGAACAAATAGTATGATGTCCCAGTAGTGCACAACTTAATTAAAAAAGCAAACGTAAGCTCACAGCACAACGGAAATGCTCCCGACCACTAGGGGGTACTCGCAGGCGCTGTGGGCTGTGTTTTCTTGGTATGACCCACAAAATGGACAATATATCGCAAACTTAAATAATGTCAGGGGATGGTTTTAATCTCAGCGTTAAATCTATCAAAACAGGCACAGACCTCGCGCGAATACTCGTGATATGCGCACAATAGTCATTTCTGCAGACCAACTGCCCCCAGTGGTCAGGAGCATTTCCATTGTGTTGTGGCTTAATGTCGTTGTGTTGTGAGCTTATGTTTGCTCTTTTAATTTCGTTCTGTTGTGTTGTGCAATACTGGGCCTCCGTAAAATAGTTTTGGCTGAAGGCAGTTTCATAACTTTATATTTCTATATAACTTTTAAGCTTTTTACTTTTGACTGAATTGCTTGTTTTAATTATTATTATTATTTTTATTTATTTTTTTTGCAGGATCATGCTGTTTTGTTGTTGTTGTTTTTACCATGAATTCCACAGTTGATGACTGATGACAAATCATATACACCATAAACTACCAATCTCATAGCTCACAGAAGGTCTGCATTTAACGTTTATAAGTTATTGCTTTCTCCTTTGAATTGCTGCCTTTTTAGCAGTGCACAGAGGGTTAAATTTGTTTCGTTCCAGCCTACATTAAAATGCTGGTGGTGAACATACTCTTTTTCTGCCAAAATTACAGAAAATCACAGGTATTGAGCAAAACCGCAACTTAATAGTGCAACATTGTAACATTTGTTTCCAATAGTTTGATAAGCAGAAAAGAATGATATGTAATTTATTTAAATTTTACTTTGTGATTCAGACCTAAAAATCCTCTCCAAGTCACAGTTAGAGCAAAACCACAAGATATGTGTACTGTCTGAATCATCCTGTATGTTTTTTCAGTAACACTTCATTTTACGGTTATACCTATTAGTTGCTTAGCATGCATGTTACTAGAATATTAGCCATTTATTAATGCTAATTAAGCACATTCTGCATGCCTTATTCTACACGACCTTATTCTGCATCCCTAATCATACCCAATACCTAAACTTAGCAACTACCTTACTAACTTATTGTTGTAGACATGGGTCAGATAACATATTTGCCATGTCATCTTACACAGATCAGCACATTTTTTTTTTTATATCAACTCAGTCAAGCATATTTAACCCATAATTCATTTTCTCATTAGAATGGGTCTATGACAGACAGAGTGATGCATTTCAGTCCAACTCATTCAGGACTGTGTTTCATGGCTGTTAGTGGTGTATTTATTTATTTAGCCTATATTGACAGAAATGGAAAAGTTAGGACAAAAACTCTCGTAATAAAAATGTCTGATCTTTGCTCATTTTCTAACCAGTGGGGTGTCAAATACTGTTAAAGCTTTATGTAAAAGTGGTTGGTAGGTATGCAATAAATACATTTCAGATTATATCGTCATTTCAATATAATTTAGTCATAACAGTTTTAGAGTTTAATAAGAGTTTACTGTGTTTTCTTAAACAACTGTAAAGCATAAAACACATCTGGCTGGCCGGGAACTGCAGTGAGACAAGCCAACTTTCAATCAGACAGTGACATCATTAACCAAATACAGATCACACACACACACACGCACACACACACACACACAGACACAAACAGGCTCTCTACCTCTGAGAATGTAAACACCATTCTAACACTTTTGCAAATATAGTATTTTAACTAGATTTTCAATAATGTGTATTTATATTTGTCTTTAGGTTTATCTTTTGTGAGTTTGTTACAAAAAAAGAAAAGTACACTGAAAAGAGGTAACCTGCAATTTATCTGATTTAACATAAATATTACTTAGCATAGGTGAATCAGTTATTTATATAAATCAGGTTTTCAGTGTAGTTAGATTTTTATTTTTTGTATAAAAACAAAAAGTGTAAAAAACTAGCACAGTACTAATGATGCAGACTGTTAAGTACAGCAAATTATTATAGAAGGTTACAGTTCCTTAGAGATGTTTAATAAAGTGATATAATAATTTTTATTTTTATTTTTGAAGTTTCTTCTCTAAGGTCTACTAAGAATGTTAATAGTGCTTTCTTGCACCAACATTTTTCTGACCTCTTGGTACTGAGATAAATTTTGCTCCCCATATTACACATGCTTCAAGTAAAATAAAACTGCTTTTATTAATTTACTGATGTGACTAGATTCATCTGACTTCTTGAAAACCTTCCCCTCCACTGCAGCTTTCAAAGTAGAGTATTTAAATAAACAGTTTCGATGTCAAGTTTTTGTGATACACAAAGTTGAAATATCTACTGTTGCTCAAAATTGAGGTTAATCTCATCACAAAGTAGATTTTTTACTGACATGATTTATCAACAACTTAATACACAGGATAGCAACTTAAAATTTGAGTATTATGGACTTACTTCTAGTAACCACTGTTCGCTTTTGTTGTATAAAACGAGCAGCTAAACATGCTTCAAATTATCTTTTGTCACTTACAAAGCTATATGGAATGATGAAGAAGTGTTAACAGTTTTTATTATTTAGATTGTAGGGTTGTTGTAATATATATATATATATATATATTGTTTTTTTTTTTGTGGGGGGGGTTTTGTGATTTTTTTAATTTTGAGACTCCTTTGAGAGATCACACAAGCTTCAGGTGCAACACACGTTGAAAAAAGCACAAAGTTTAGTGGGTTTAAGATCTTTTCATCAGATATATGCCATTTGTAACAGTAGCATGTTCTTCTTTTGATTAATTAGAAATAATATTATCTGTCAATCCAAGCTGCTTACACTTATTTAACACATTTTCAAAACTTTGTCTCTTTTTTTTCCAAACTGTACACACAAATCCAAGAATTGCACAAAAAGCGAAATGCCTCACGTCTCTTGTAAAATTAAGCACTTAATTCAAAATATCACAAACACATCGCAAAAGCTCTCATTTGCCATAATATTACCTCTTGTAGGAGACATAAATTGTATATCATTGATAATGTAGTCATCCTTATAAGGCCACTAAATTTTTACTGCTGTGTTTTTTTTATTTTATTTTGGATTAAGTGTAGTAAATAATATGCTGAATATAAAATTTAAAATTATTAAATGTTGAGAGACATTTGATATTTTATGAACCCTTTATCAATGTGAAAAATATCAAGACAAAAATAAAATAATTTGTATCATACTGCCCATATGTACCATGTTTAGTTAAAAACGCAGCCTTCTGGCTAAAGAAAAACAACAAAGAAATTACCCAGACTCCCATAAGCCTTCATGCTGTGGGACATCAAGCCACTGCAAAATCATTCATCATGCCTTGTCAAAATAATCAGACAGCCACTTTAGCTGAAACACTTCAACATGCAGCAGCAGCTTGATGAAAGCAAGTTTCATTAAGTGCAACATTTGACTTGCAATGATACAGAAGAGGAAAAGGGTGACCTTGTGATAGCACTTAACATGAACATTGATTACAAAACACTGGAACCAAGATTAGAGGAAAATGTCCCTAGACCAAAAGTATTTTTACGAGTTCAGTCTGGCTCACAAGTTCTACAACTGCAATGAACCTCGACGTCTTTAATACATTTTGTCACCCATTACAACTAAATTCATTACAGTGTGGATGGTATAGCAACGTAGTCTGCATTTTTCTGTTTGTTTAAACTGGAGTCCATTCTTAAGTTTTTGCATGTGTCCTGCATTAAAAATAACAGTAGAAAAAAATGCAAAAGCCTCTTTTTTGCCTTCCAAGATGTAAAACTATCCCCTTTTCAAACATTACAACATTTTTCTTGTATCTTCGTGTCTTTCATTTGTAGGGAATCGCTTATTTTCTAAATTTCTTTGATTACAATCTTGCCTGTTATTTCATGATCCAGAGAGCATGCCACATTCCTATTCACTTGATAAAGCTGGTTCCACATAGATTTCTATCTTGAGAGCTTTTGCCTCCACTTCTGTTAGTTAAAGATATTTTTCTCTGTAAATTGTTCATACTTTCACCTGTTAAAACAATATTATCTGGAGCATAATAGATTAAAAGCTTTGCCATTATTACAACAAAACCTGAAAAAAGCACTACATTGGTAATATTTTACAATAAGGTTCCATTAATAATATTGGTTAATGCTTTAATAACTAACAACTGGCATTGCATTTGTTATCATATTTATTATCTTTTTAAAGTTTGTTAATAAAATTACAACTCTTCATTGTTAGTTCATGTTAGCTCAAGCCTGTTACATAATAGCCTAAAATGTACTTGTAATGTTATCGAAAATGAATATAAAAAACAATGAGTTTTTCACTGGTAGCACATTTTAACTATGCTACTCTCATAGCATAATGCAGATTTTGTCGAAATACATTACAGTCATTGAAAAAAATGCACTAGGAATAAATGTACACACATGTGTGAGACAGTAGGTGGGGGTTACAGAGTGTCTGCTTTGCTTCATGTATCACCAGGTCGTTTGCCTGATGCCTGTAAACCCTTTTTGCCACCAGGCAGACTCCTATGGATGCCAGGCTTTATTTACCCACAAAGAAATTCTCTGGAATGCCCCGGGTCACCTTGGGTCACATGGCAGCCCCTGGAACACTCTATATGCAGTGGATGATTGTGTTGAACTTTGACATTCACTATTCCAGACTATTCTATAAAAAAAACAACTTGTAAGCACAACACCTCATTTAACAGCAGCAGATATAAAAGGAGAAACTTCTATGAATCCTCCATTTTAATAGAGAACTTCTAATTTCTCTTGGTCTGAAAAGTTTAAATGTTTTTGTTTCAGTTACATTTCTGACCTATTTTGAGCTAATATCAAGTGGCATATATGTTAAAGTACACAGTCATTCACAAACAATTCTATCTCTTTACCCCTAGGCTTGGGTTCATCACAATGAAAACACTTAGGTGAGAGGTCACAGACATTTGTGTATCATCACGTCTAACAACAAACTTTTAGAACATTTCACTGCGATATACTTTTCAAAAGACCATATTTATAAAAGTCAAGTCAAGTCACTTTTATTTATATAGCGCTTTTAACAATACAGATTGTAGCAAAGCACTGAACATTATCA
>JAUMHE010000042.1:2495219-2521315 GCA_032359235.1 Enteromius mattozi | reverse complement strand
TATGTAAAGCCTAACTTACTGCCCGCTGCTGTGTAACATCAGAGTAATTACATGCTAAATCCATAGCAATTGTCTTTTTAATATAAAGTGTAACACTTTATTTACCAAAAAGTGCTGTTAGTCCTGTTACACATTTGTACTTTTATTACCAAAAAGTGTTGTAGATACTATGTACCAGTGTGTACTTACACTGTGGTTACATACTAGATACACATCTAGTTACTATGGAAATACACAGGTATTAGGGACACTTAATATAAAGTGGGACCTAACAATGAACAATGGTATGTTTACAGATGAATTAATAACTAGATTAATAAATGCTGTAACAATATGTTGTTCATTGTTAGTTCAGGATTACTAATGTAAATGTTAACAGATGTTTTTGTATAGCAATTACACTTACATACAAAACTTTCAGAATAACTTTGAAGGGAAGCTAAAGGTATAAGTATGTATCTGTAGGCCAAGAACAAATAGCTAGACTTGTTTTTTCTGGACTGTGAAAACATGTCTATAAGTCCCTGTGTCATTTAATGTTTACATAATTTCACACTTGACTACCCAGTGAACAACAGTGCATACACACATTTTGTCAGTATGGGCCAGACATTGACTTAATTTATGAAATAAATCACTAGATCCTGATGTATGATCATATACAGTAGGCCTACTTTTGAATTGAAAAACAGACACTTTCACTCACACATGCAGACAAAGTCTTCCCATTAGTCATTCAGTCTGTATGCTGCCATTGGTTACATGCTGACTCAATTATCTCCCAGTTCTCTGTATGTGTTGGTAAGGGGTATTTTTGAATTACAGCATGTAAGCACAATCTGTATGACTGCATGGAACTTCAGTTGCATTAATACATGTGCTGTGTGATTGAATTCTTCAGCTATTCTTCAGCTCAAGCTGTGCAGAGCTGGGACTGACACTAACAAGCTTGTTAGGGCTGCAGCTTACTTCTCTCTCTAAACTGCCCTTTTCCTTCCCAGCAGGGGAGACACGGTCCACATAAGCATTAATGCTCTCTTGCTGAATTCATCCCCAGTTAATTCCCTACATTCCCAGAATGTGGGTCAATGACAAAATAAAGTGTTCAAGGAGAAAAAATTTACAAATTCTTTAAAAAGCAATATTTATATTTATGTTGGTTTCACATGAACGTTTATAAACGTACTACTTTTTTAAATATTAAAAAATGAAGACATTTTGCTAAATTATGCCCCCCGTGTGTTTCTTGCTAATTCTTTAATTGAGTAAAACATTTTTCCCTCCAAATTTGTTTCAGTGCATGTACAAATTGCATTTTTGAATAAATTAATAAACTGGGCAACAACAACAACAACAAAAAGAGCATCATGTCAATGACCCATATAAATTCTTCTGGTCCTGGAAAAAGTTCCCCTTTTTTAAGATCTCAAACATTTAAAGATATCAACTTACTGTGAACCCCTTTTTTAGTGTCACAAAATAAAATTTAGTTTCATGATTCTTTTATGAGAAAAAAGTGCAATCATGAAAGTATGATTGCTGTGTGCCCTTTGGGAAACAAAATATTCACCTTGTCATAACAACTGCTGTCTGCACTTACAGCTAACATACTTAACTGTTATTTGACTTTCCTATTTGAAAAGAGAAAAGTACTTTAATGGAAAGAAATAAATGTGCTGAAGAACTAAACTTACACTAGAAGAGGTTTAACTATCAAAGGCCCCTTGGTTCCTGCCAGAGAAAACATACGTCCTCTAATTATTTATGGCAGTGGCCTGACCTGTGAATCTTGATAAAAAAATTTATTAGGGAAATAGTGAGGATTAAGGGAGAGGGGGTTGAAGAAAGAGAGAGAGAGATGTTTTAGAGAGGTACAGATGTAAGATGCTAAACTCTTGCAAGCTGGCACTCATTTTCGCATGGGAACAGTAATGAGAACCTGCTGTCAGCTATGAAGTATGAAGGTGAAGGTTATATCTCAAAACTGGTCTGATGACAAGATTTAACCCTGCACTAACTCTTATGAAAAACACAACTGACCAGAGCCTAGAGAATACATACAATTTACACAACAAAACAAAACATCTTGGGTTACACATTTAACTGGTTCTCTTAGGAAAATAAGACGCTGGGTTAAAACACTACCTAGATGCCTCTGCATGACCTTGTTCTAAAAGCGTGTATGTGATCAGTCCAATGTAAGAGTGAGGTGTAAAGGGTGGGGTGAAACAAGTGACCAGGAAGCATAAGAAGAAGAGAAGCAAATGTAAGCTTCTGATAGGCTGATGTAGCGCTGACAGGGATGCACAGTATGGCAGAGAGCATCTCGTTCCCCTTAGAGAACCATGGTTACATGAGCAACCCAAGGCGTTTCCCAACAGGGATCTCAAGCTGTGCAAAATGATATGGGGATGAGAATGCCCATTGCAACATAATGACAAAGTCCCTGTCCAGCGTGTGTCAGACAAATGCAATTCAGGATTAACGAGTTCACATTTACTTATAATTAAATTAAGTAAAGGATATGAGTATTTGGTGTGCTGTCCAGGAAGAGGGCTCAGAGCAAGACTCCCAAAGCGCACCCCCCAGTGCTTCACCCCATGCTGTGGTAGAAAACTAGCTGAAGGTGTGGAGGGATGCTGAAAGTCGAGAGATAACAAAGGTAGGAAGCAGGCTTTGCTGCGGCATCTACGGAGGCAGGCATCTGAAAAGAAAGTGGCTTCTGCGGAAGCAGGCTCTGCTGTGGCATCTGAAAGAGAAAATGGCATCTGCGGAAGCGGGCTCTGCTGTGGCTTCTGCGGAAGCAAGCTCTGCTGTGGCATCTGAAAAGAAAGTTGCTTCTGCGGAAAGCATGCTCTGCTACCCATGTATGGAAGCAGGCTCTGCTGCGGCATCTGAAAAGAAGTGGCTTCCGAGGAACCATACTCTGCTGTGGCTTCTGTGGAATCATGCTCTTTTGTGGCTTCTGCGAAAGCGTGCTCTGCTGCAGCTTCTGCAGAAGGAGGCTCTGCTGCGGCATCTAAAAGAGAAAGGGGCTTCTGCGGAAGCAGGCTCTGCTGCGGCATCTACGGAAGCAGGCTCTGCTGTGGCATCTGAAAAGAAAGTGGCTTCTGAGGAACTGTGCTCTGATGCGGCTTCTGAAAAGAAAGTAGCTTCTGTGGAAGCATGCTCTGCTACCCATGTATGAAAGCAGGCTCTGCTGCAGCATCTGAAAAAAGTGGCTTCTGAGAAACTGTACCCTGCTGTGGCTTCTGTGGAATCATGCTTTTTTGTGGCTTCTGCGAAAGCGTGCTCTGCTGCGGCTTCTGTGCAAGGGGGCTCTGCTGCGGCATCTGAAAGAGAAAGTGGCATCTGTGGCTTCTGCAGAAGGGGGCTCTGCTGCGGCATCTGAAAGAGAAAGTGGCTTCTGCAGAAGCAGGCTCTGCTGCGGCACCTACAGAAGCAGGCTCTGCTGTGGCATCTGAAAAGAAAGTGGCTTCTGAGGAACTGTGCTCTGCTGCAGCTTCTGCCGAAGGGGGCTCTGCTGCGGCATCTGAAAGAGAAAGTGGCTTCTGCGGAAGCAGGCTCTGCTGTGGCTTCTGAAAAGAAAGGGGCTTCTGAGGAACTGTGCTCTGCTGCGGCTTCTGCGGAAGGGGGCTCTGCTGCAGCATCTGAAAATAAAGTGGCTTTTGTGGAAGCGTGCTCTGCAGCAGCATCTGAAAAGAAACTGGCTTCTGCGGAAGCGTATTCTGCAGCAGCATCTGAAAAAAAACTTGCTTCTGTGGAAGCAGGCTTTGCTGTGGCATCTGCGGAAGCAGGCTCTGCTGCGGCATATGAAAGAGAAATTGGCTTCTGCAGAAGCACACTCTACTGCAGCATCTGAAGAGAAAGTGGCTTCTGCGGAAACGTGTTTTAAATCATATTAGTTTAAATCAAACTCTGTGTCCTGATGCTGCTGGCTATGGTGGGTTGTTCTGCGGCAAGAGCTTTTTGGAGGGATGGGTAGGAGCATGGTGGAAGATAGTGAGAAGGATGGGCGTGCATGCGAGAGGGGAGGAAGAAAAATAGCTGCCATAAATAGCCAATAGCTGAATAAAAAGACAAGGAACAGAGGATGAATTGCCTCAAGCTTAAGCTGGACAGGGGGGCTGTGGGCCATGGGTAAGGGAGAGGATTAGGAGTGGGATAAGGAAAAGGCTGTGGATGGGTCTGCACCACTAGCAGAGGCAGCCTCACACTAATGTGTGCTACTGGAGCTGGATACCATTGAAAAGGAAAAGGGCGTTAGGGGTACTAGGAGGTGTAGCTGTAGACCACAGGAAAGTAGAGAGATTTGTGAATTTGGTGGGACATCCTAAAAAGTCCAGGTAGCCTGCAGTGTTGCCAAATTTGCAAAATTTGTTGCTAGACAAACAACAAAGCCTTTTGCTGCAAGCATCTGAAAAACTCTGATTTCGCTCCCCTAGTGACGTTGCAAAGGGATCTCATTATAATAATACCGCCCCTTAATCTGTAAATTTCCACATGCTGTGCCATCATTTTGATTTCACTTGCCATGTCAAATGTTTGAGCAAAACTGTTCTGTCTTTGGGTGCACAGACAAGCAAAGAGGACTATTTAGAGTCCCAGCCTCAAAAGGGACAAGATAACAGTGGATGTATTGATTTTTTACTGTATATTGATGCCACGCAGATCTAGAATAAACATGTGATTTCTTTCCCAGCTGTTTACTTTCACAGACATAACCGACTGATTTTGCATCTCGTGTGTTTTAAATGTAAACTTGTGTGTCAATGAGAACTTAGTTTAGTACCTATTTGCTGTGACTTACATGCTTTCTATCTAAGTTAGGGGTGTCCCCGACTAATGATTTTCACAGTCGAATCAGAATTTTTGATTCTTGCCAATAGTCAACCGATAGTCAAAGTCATAATTATGTTAACACACAAGGAAAATGATTAACAGATGCCTCGCAGATACAAACGCTAATAATGTTTTATGTTTCCATTAAAATAATTCAATACAATAGTGCTCTCATTATAACTTTATGTATATGACGTTATAATGTTTGTTTTGAGCTGTGGCACTGAAGATAATAAGTAGAATGAAGCATGATAGCAAGATTTTAGTCAGTGGGATTTCATTTATCTCATATAGAATACGCTTCGTTATTTATACAACATTTTAATATTGAAATTGTTAATATTACGACTTGTAGGCTATCTGCACGAAGTGCCCCGAATGAAAGTGAACGTGTCTGTGCAGCTCTGAATGAACTCCTTTTGTGGACACGTTCTTTACGCAACAGCATGCAGAAATATGACAGCTCTAAGAATTAAGCGCTTTATTATAATAGTGTTCTCATTATAATGTTATGTATGTGACGGTCCCAGTCCTCGTTATTACTATTCTGCATTGTTTGTCCTGCTCGCACTATGCTTCAATTTGAGTCGCATTAAAGATTTAAATCCCTGCTCCAAGAAGCACCTCTGTCAGTCAGGTTATGGAAAATAAAACTAAAATCCATAGGGGTGGTTAGATTTATTCACGCAGGTTAAAATATTTACTTAAAGCTTCTTTCTTTTCAGATTCTTATTTACAGCATTATTTTAATAGGCTGTATATTAACATATTGTGAGAAAACCGGTAGTTCTATGTGAAATCAGACATTGAGCACATCTATATAGTCAAATGGTATGATCATAACACCCTGCGAATATTTGAATATTCTGAGAGATTGGGAGTCAAATCATCGAAGCAGGCACGATAATCAGAAAATCAGTGTTTCTGCTTCAACTTGAAATAGGCATTTTCAAAATGATATAATAAATGATCTGTAGGGTATTTTGAATTGAAACTTCACACACACATTCTGGGGACACCAGAGACTTATTGTATATTACATTTTGTAAAAATGGGCATAATACATCTCGTTTAAAAGAGCTAGCCAGCCAAGCAGCACATTGGCTGATATTTTTAGACTGAAGGCTGAAGGCCTAGCTGCATACGGTGCTGCGGCCAAAAGAGCCACGGTGAAAGGCTGAGCCGAAGCTTGAAGCAAGTGAGGTGAGAACTGGGGGTGTGGCCCAGGCTCGCTGAAGGCCTGCTGGTGCGGTCTGACACTTGCGGAGAGCCGGGTCTTGTGCGGGACAAAAGAGGTGTCGAGCGAGGCAAGTTCGAGGCTTTGCTCGATCTATTGGCCTCCTTGAAGCTTGAAGCCTTGAAGTGGATTAAGGAGTGAGGTCGTCTGATTTACAGAGTGACAAATAGATTGTGCGGATCTGCTTTGTTTACCGTACATGAGAACGGATCATCGGAATTAATGGCCGTTTGCCTCAGTTTTAAATACTGTCAACTTTCCGATCTGAGGAATTGTTGGCATGCCCAAATTATACACGGATACCAGGGAAGTTCAAAGTTTCGGCAGTGGAGGCGAGGTTAAGCCTCAGCTTCAGGGAAATCACGTGGTTGGGCAAGCAGAGCGGCAGCTGCGATGGAGCCTATAGGGTTCAACGGCGATGACTTGCAGAGAAGGAGTAATCCTTGGGGCCGGTGAATTGCCGTGGAGGATCCAAAAATCCAGAGTTTCAGTCTCCTTGTTTGGACAGGGAAAATTTAGTCTGTGATATGATGGCAAAAGGAGCGAACCGAATGCTGAAAGTCAAGAGATAACAAAGGTAGGATGTACTTGATTATTTATAGGCATTATCTCTTGCACCGATTGGATAAATGGTGTAATCACTTAATGATAAACTAGCAGTGATAATAATTTGTGCATGCTCCTCCCGTAATTTGTTTATGAAAGATCACTGTAAGAACTTGAGAACCTGGGGAGGAAGCCAGGTCTAAATTGTGGACGTGTGTGGAGAAGAAGTTGTCTGTCAGGGAAGTTCCCAGAGTAAATGCCTTGAAGGCCACCATACCTTGTGTCGAGTGCTCTCTGACCTCCAGAGGTAACAGGTGGTATAGTAGACCTCGTAGACAGGTGTGATGTTCTTGATAACCTGCTCAGGTTCTGCCTTTGGTGCCCAGGGAACCTTTCAGGGACACACCGAAACAGACAAAAAGCTCATAAGTCTTAGGCCACAGGGCAGCTCTGTGGAGGTAAGAATCAAGCGCTCTTACTGGGCACAGTAAATTCAGCCTCTCTTGTTCGGGGTCCTTTAGGGACATACCCATGTGTATGGTAGAGGAAGTTCCACAACAAGAAGTAAAAAGCTTCCACTTCAAACTGTTTGTTTCTGAGGGAGCTCTGGACTAGGGCATTGACATGAAATCCCCAACACCAGGCCTTGAGAAATTAAACAGAGCTTTCCTATGGCATGAAGGCATCGCTGCGTGAACATGTAAAGTGGGTTTCCCAAAAGGGTGAGTAACTGGGTTTCTCTCACTCTCTTTATGACTGTAAGAATCAATTTGATGACTTGATTTTTAATGAAATTCAATTCAAGAATCAATCAAACCTCACAAACTTACTGTGTAGAGGAAAGATGGATATGTGGAAGTATGTGTCCTTAAGCTCTATCGTGGCAAACCCGTCCTCAGACCTGATCCGAGACATGGTCTGTTTGATACTGAGCATGATAGAAGCTGCTGTGGCTGGGGCTCTGGCCATCTCTTTGGTAGCACGGAGAGGGAGAGATCCACCTCCTGACCCTCATCCAGGCTTAAGCAGGTCAGCCTGGTATGCCTGCAACACTTCCATTAAGTGCAGACATGCCCCAGCCAGACCTGCTCCCACCAGTGCTGTTGTAGCTTTAAGTGGCTTAATGGGAAGTTTCTGGGACTCCAAAGATGATGCCAATTCAGGGGACATATAGCTGGCAAGTGTCTGTTTGATCAGTAGCTCTGCCCCATATGCTTGCTCACTCAGCCCTAAAATGTTTAGTTAGAGATAGTAGGGCTGATGAGCCAGGACAGATATGGCTTGTTCCACAACCTTGACACCTCAGTGTGGAGGTTGAGAAAGATAGGCTCCATTGGAAGCGTTCATCAAATTTACTTTGATGAATGAAGTTTCTGCTTCTGGGCCAGCCAGTCGATAATTAGCTTGGCTTCCACATAAGTGACAACGTCAAAATGTACTTTCTACCCTGTCAAAATCAACTGTTGACGTGGTCAGACTCTGGAATAGCAGCCATGTCATGACGAGACTCTGGATGATCAGCTGTGACGTGACGAGGCTCTGGATGATCAGCTCAGATGTAACAAGACTCTAGAACAGCTGTCATGATGTGGGCATGCCCCGTAGATTTTGCCGTTACGTGAGCAGGGTCTGGTTGGCAGAGATAACATTAGAAGGCCCTGGAGTAGCAGACATGACGTGAGCAGGCAATCCCCAGAGTAAAAGCAGAGCCACTTAATAACAACACAAAGTCAACATACTCCTCAAGAGTTGCAGGGCCATTGCTGTTAGGCATTAGATCGTTTAAGCAGTCCTTTAGTCCATTTTAGGGCAACATCATTAAATCCCACAACATGACACAAATTACAAAAATCCACCACATAATCCTCTAGGGGATAGTTCCCGTGGTGCAAACTAAGGAGAGCAACTGCTGGGTTCATTGTAGTGGTCGTGTATCCACTGGGTCAATTTTATCTTTATAGGGTGGATGTGTACACTCACTTCCAACACACATTTACCTGTATGTTCAAACAACAAATTCAATTTTTCATCTGATCACCCCTTTAAGTAGCTTTATTCATACATTGTTTATTAATCTTTCTCAGTCTTTTTTGTTTGTTCCCCATGAGTTCTACATGTAACAACTACATCACTTTATATCACAGGCAAAGAAATAACTGTGGACCTTTGGCCCAATAAACCTACAGGTGCATCTCAATAAATTAGAATGTCATGGAAAAGTTTGTTTATTTCAGTAATTCAATTCCAATTGTGAAACTTGTGTATTAAATAAATTCAGTGCACACAGACTGAAGTAGTCTTTGTTTCTTTTAATTCTGATGATTTAGGCTCAAATTTAACAAAAACCCACCAATTCAAATCCCAAATGTTAGAAAACTTCATAAGACCAATAAAAAACATTTTTAGTGAATTTTTGGCCTTCTGGAAAGTATGTTCATTTACTGTATATGTACTCAATACTTGGTAGGGGGTCCTTTTGCTTTAATTACTGCCTCAATTCAGGTCTGGTGAGTTTGTTGGCCAGTCAACCACACCAACACCATGGTCATTTAACCAACTTTTGGTGCTTTTAGCAGTGTGGGCAGGTGCCAAATCCTGCTGGAAAATGAAATCAGCATCTTTTAAAAAGCTGGTCAGCAGAAGGAAGCATGTAGTGCTCCAAAATTTCTTGGTAAACGGGTGCAGTGATGTTGGTTTTCAAAAAACACAATGGATCAACACCAGCAGATGACATTGTATCCCAAATCATCACAGACTGTGAAAACTTAACACTGGACTTCATGCAACTTGGGCTATAAGCTTCTCCACCCTTCCTCCAGACTCTAGGACCTTGGACCACTGGGCAACAGTTCAGTTCTTCTTCTCCTTAGCCCAGACAATACGCTTCTGATGTTGTCTGTGGTTCAGGAGTGGCTTAACAAGAGGAATATGACAACTCTAGCCAAATTCCTTGACACGTCTGTGTGTGGTGGCTCTTGATGCCTTGACCCTAGCCTCAGTCCATTCCTTGTAAAGTTCACCCAAATTCTAGAATCGATTTTGCTTAACAATCCTAATAAAGCTGTGGTTCTCTCAGTTGGTTGTGAAGGGTGTCAACGATTGTCTTTTGGACAACTGTCCGATTAGTCTTCTCCTTGATTGTGTAGCCAAGTGAACCAAACTGAGAGACTATTTTGAAGGCTCAGGAAACCTTTGCAGGTGTTTTGAGTTGATTAGCTGATGTGAGTCTAAATCATCACAATTAAAAGAACCAAAGACTTAAACTACTTCAGTCTCTGTGCACTGAATTTATTTAATACACAAGTTTCACAATTTGAGTTGAAATAAAATGAACTGAAATAAATGAACTTTTCCACGACATTCTAATTTATTGAGATGCACCTGTAATTTGCTGGTTATTAACAGTTAGTAAGGTAGGTGTTAAGTTTAGGTATTGGGTAAGATTAAGGGATGTAAAATATGGTCGTGCAGAATAAGGCATTAATATTTGCTTTATAACTGCTAATAAAGAGCCAGTATGATAGTAATAGTTGCTAAAAGCAAGACTAACAAGGGAAACTAACAAGGGGGCAGAGGCAGAACAAGGGAAGCACTGAAACAGTGGGGAACATAGACACGATATAAAACACACAACATTTCAAAATAGAAGTCCACACACGACTAGAAAGGGGAACACTGACAGAAATAATAACAACTGTGAATTGGTCTATAACCTAAAGTGTAACCCAAATTTCTACATCTTACAAACTTATCCATCATTCTCTCTGACTGTAAAGTCTACAGTAAACTTTTGTTTACCTGCAAAGATGGTGCTGATAACCATATATAGCTGATTTTTAATCAATTAAAATTCCAAATGATTCTTTGTCAAGCCAACATTCGAATTTGTCTTGACAAACTCTTTTTTTCTACTAACAGTTTATTATAAAAAAGTTAATAATATATTTTTTTATTAATTTTATGTATCTTACATTCAAATGCCATTTGCAATCCTTTGCAGAGAGTTTGATTGGCAGATGATCTGATCAATTACAATGCAGAATGTGTAATTTTTATCCAACAAGTAGATTAATGTCGGTGGATTGGAACTTGAAGAATCTTGTCATATTTCTTGTACATCTTGTCATGTTTATTTCATGTTAAATCAGGGAAAGTAGTAGAGGTTCCAAAGTGATTTTAAATATCACTTTAAAAAGCCACAAAATGGTATTTATTGTTTGAATTGCTTAAAAATTACAAAATTTGAAAGCGGACACTTTGTTGCAAACCTAAAGTAACCTGTCTTGTTTGTTGGTGCATGGTCAGTTTCCTCTCAGCATGGCTTGTCCGAAATAGCAACTGTAACAAAGGGGGATGGGTTTTTGCGAAGGGTGAATTCTGCATCCTCTTTACTACCTCAATTTAACTCTGACATTATTCTGTTTAGAATGGCTTAAAAGTTCTAAGCAAATCTGATAATCCATGTTAAATGGTTTTAAAACTGCTTTTATGACATTTCACCATGATTTTTGTAAACATGATGTAATTTTGGTAATTTGGAAATATGGTTGATTTAAAAAAAAAAAAAACATCAATGCTAAGGTTAAGAGCTGTCTGAGTTTAAGTTGGAGTTAGACTGTTTAACATTCCAACAGTTGATGTTAAATCAGTTGATGAACAGTTTTATTTATCATTTTAAAAACAACAGCTAATTTTACTTACTTGCCAATAACAACTTTGGTCAGAAGAATATTTTTGGAGCTAAAATAAATATGAGCAAATTTGATTGTTGAATATTTATAGTTGATCTGATAAATTTATTTTATTTCCCCCCCAAGATATTTCTATGTAACTAAGCAGAAGTAAAGAGACAAATCACAATTGTCTATCACTCCCATTTAATGAGACTATGCAAACTTTAGAAGACACCATCTGGTCTGTAATCAGTATAGTAATCCCTCCACTCTGGCTAGACAAAATATATTGACACATACACATAACACAAACACAACAAAGGGGCAAATGGAGGACACAGATCTCCTAGAGTGCAGAACTTGCCTTATCGTCATAGAGACCAAGGGCTATCACTTTACAGCTAGAAACAAGACTTTAAATGACTACTTCTTCCCAGCAGGATCCCAAAGATGGGAAACCCCAGCAGCTAACCTGTATTTAATGGGGGCCTCTGAACCTCTGACCTTTAGAAGCCTTAAGGGAATTTCTCCATGAAGACTTGAGAAGAAGCTGTTACCAGTAAACCTGGTGACAAGAAAGATTCAAAGAATTCACTATGTGTTTTAACATTGCTACATGAACGCTCAACTTATATATAATGTGTTGCTTGAACTCTTACGATTTCAGGTTCAAAATTGCCAATGTCCAACAGCTTCTCTAGGAGGATAAGGGGCTGGATTCTGATGAGAAAGCGTTTGTTTGTGTGTCCCATTCAGTGGCTTAAAACTGGACCCTACAGAGTGACGAATGATGTAGAAAACAGACCCACTACAAGGAGTTCAGTTTCACTCAACGGCTCTCTCTCACTCATTCTGCCTCTCATTTTCTCCATCATTCTACTTTTTTTTCACTCTCACTTTACACACACACACACATATACATGAAAAATGTTAGGCATATTGTATAAACTTATGAACTACTTCACATATTTTGCCTTAATGATGACAGATGACTGTGAGTGTGAAAAGGGTAAATACCCCAGCATCACTCACCAAAGAATGAATTATGCAGCTGCCAAATGAAAGTCTACTACACTTCATAAATCAATTAATCTCTCGGGAAAAAAAGAAGAAAATTATTATCGTCAAAATGCAAGAAATTTAAATATGTCTATGTACATTTTTACAAACTACATTCATTGCACTTGAGAGTAATCTTAAAAATAAAGACCTTTTTATTGCTATTTATGGTTCCACAAAGAACCTTTAACATGCATGGAATCTTTGCATTGAATAAAAGTTTTTTTATTGTGGAAAAGGTTTATTAGATTATTAAAATGTTCTTCACACCAAGAAAAAACTAAATGATTCTTTTAAGAAATGTTCACTGAAACATTCCTTAGGGAACCCAAAAACATTATTCTATGGCATGGCTGCAAAGTCCACCACTCCCCACCCCCTTTTGAGAGGCAAAGTAACCTTACCAAATTAAGTATATTTTCAGTTCATTTTATTAAGTAAACACCTTATTAACACTTTATGTATTAAATATACTAAAATCAATGTAAAATCTATGTACAAAGTATAGGTTTAAGCATTTCAGTACTTCTTGGGACTAAATTGGCACTCTTTAATGCATAAAACTGTACTCTTAAGTGCAGCATCAGTTTAACAGTTGTAAACCTACAAGACTAGTTAATGTTTTCTTTTGTATTCCAATTCAAAAGTACTGTATTCACTATTTCTCTTTAGGTACAACCATTAAATAATACAGTCCATGGGTAAAACCAGACAAATTGAATTAAGCAGTCAACTCACCCAGCCAAGAAAGCAATAGCGGGAATAAAAACGTGTAGATTAAGGGGGAAGCAAACAGAAATAAAATGACGTTTATTTCTAAACAAAACCATTAGCAGGGTTTTAAATCTGTGTGATACATAAAACTTTTATTTAAAAAAATGTTTTGGTATTTGTTTGATCTGTTTTATATAGGCCTCGGCAGTACAAAATGTGTGGGTCAAGAAACACAATTTATTTCGCCGTAGAACGTTCTATGACCAAACAAGCTGCAACAACATTATCTGTGTTTTAAGACACAATACCTATATGCAGAAAACGGCAGAAACTTGAGCAGTGGATATCTGAGCGCCTTCTGTCGCTCCGCCCAGACTTTACTATGAGAACAGGTTGGTACAGAAGAGAATTCAGTTATCAGTTAACTCCGCGTTAGACGTCTGTTCTGTCTCCACTCGACCGAAACAATGATGCTCGCGTATCTGGCGCTACTGGTTGCGCTTTCCTTACCTGGATATCTAGATGCGCTTCATGGATTATACGCCTTCGACCAGTCCGAGCTCTTTCCGAAAAAGAGCAACTGCAAACCTATACCTGCAGACCTGCTCCTGTGCCATGATATCGAGTACTCGAACATGCGTCTGCCTAACCTTCTCGGACACGAAACCATGAACGAGGTTCTGCAACAGGCTGCCTCCTGGACCCCTCTGGTGCAGAAACAGTGTCATTCGGACACCAAGAAGTTTCTCTGCTCTCTTTTCGCACCGGTGTGTCTGGATGATCTGGACGAGCCAATTCAGCCGTGCAGGTCGCTGTGTGAGAGCGTGAAGAGCGGCTGCGCTCCAGTGATGGCCGCGTTTGGGTTCCCTTGGCCGGACATGCTGGACTGCAGTCGCTTCCCTCTGGATAATGACCTGTGCATACCACCTGCTGGCGCAGATGCTTTAGTGCCAGTCACCAAGGAAGGTAGAATTTTTATTTTATTTATTTATTTATTTTTTTACTTTTTTTAAGTGCATGCACCACCTTTACTGCTATGTTGATCTTTTTGCCCAGTTCCAAGAGTGTGTGATCCCTGCAAAGAAAAGCCTGAGAATGACAATGAAATTGTGGACAGCCTGTGCAAAAATGACTTTGGTAAGGCTATATTTTGTTTTCTTTAAACATCTGAGTTAATGTAGTGTCTTTACACTGCTTTACACTCTTAAAAATAAAGATCAATTATAACATAATTTAAAATAACCTTTAAAGGGGTCACCAAAAATGAAGATCATTTACTTACCAACATATTGTTCTGTATGAAGTCCTTTCTTTTGCAGAACACAAATGAAGATATTTTTAATGAATGTTTCAACTGGTTTTGTCCATGCAGTGAAAGTTAATGGGGTCCAAAACAGCCCTGGAACCAGAAAAAAAAAGAGAGAAAAAAGAACAATATTAATTTCAAATTAATATGAACTATGAATATGCATGCATACCAGTTTAGAACAACACGAGCATAAGTAAATGATGACAGAAATGTTATGTTAGGGGCAACTATCACTATTCACAACAGATTTTCAGTCCTTTCTTGTTCTTTTGAAAACAGTCTGGTGCTTTAAAGAACCCTGGTCTGAAGAAGTTATAATGCAACATCAAGAAATGTTTTAAGCTTCAAAGGATCATAAAGCTAAAAAAGAAATTAATCCAGCCTAGGCTGGTTTGCTGGCCTAAGCCAGTTTAGGATTATCCTAGCCAAGATGATGTTTAGATGGTTTATCTTGCTGATTGAAGGGGGCAACTCAAAAGGCAACAGACCAGAATAACAAACCAGCTACGGTTGGTTTACGTTCTTAAGAAAAAAGTATAAAACCCATTGAGTGAAGAACATTTATTTGTAAGAGCATAGAGAAAGCCAAAGTTATTCATAATTGTTTTTTAATATTTATATTATTAGTTTTTATATCCAATGTCTTCAACCTTCAATTGTGTATCCACACTAGCTTTAAAGATCAAAGTTAAAGAGATCTCCTACATGAATGGCGACACCAAGATCATTCCAGAAACCAAGAGCAAGACTATCTACAAGCTGAATGGTGGCGTTACTGATCGTGACTTCAGGAAGATGGTGCTTTGGCTGAAAGATGGTCTGCAGTGTTTGTGTGATGAAATGAATGACTTCAGTGCTGCTTATCTGGTGATGGGCCAGAAGATGGATGGAAATTTGGTCATCACGTCATTGAAGCGCTGGCAGAGGGGTCAGAGGGAGTTTAAGAGAATTTCTCGCAGTATTCGCAAGCTTCAGTGCTAGGATTGTCCTTTGATCAGAGCACTCTAGTGGTCTTGAAAATGAAGACCTGTTACAGTCACACCATATATAAATGCAAAGGTTCATTTAAAACCCTAATGTCTCCTTTACCTGGCCAGTCAGAGCTCAGGATTAGGATCAGGAGCTTCCAGTTGTAACTGGCAAAAAAGCACCTAAACTAGATTCAGCACAGTTATAATTTTCATTTTCCCTCATAGGTTTTGTCAGTTTACTGTACATGCTATTTTTACTATTCCCAAAACTCATTCCTCTCTTCTAACATTTTTGACTATAGAGCCTCAAATAGGCCACAGAACAATTTTCTGACAGAAGATTTTATGTTTTAGCATAAAGCATTTTTCTGTTTCTGAATGACAATGCAGCATTCAAATATAGTTGATTTACTGAGTCTGATATGGAGGAATTTGACCAGCCTCCCCAAAACCCAGATATGAGCCCTACTGAGTTGCTATATGATGATGTCTGTTGCGACAAACAAGTTAAAATCACACAATTTTCTAGAATGCCATTGTATGCTATTACATTATATGTCCTCACAGAAATTACTGGAATAATCAGACCCATTAATTAGAAAGGGGGATCATGTGTTTACTGTAGGTAATATTTGCATGTGAGAAGTTGAAATGGTAGGTATGAAATTTTCAAGGAAGTAATCATTTCATAGTTCCTCTAGCAAATATGGAGAGGAAACATGTTTTCTAGCAATGCATGGTCTATATGGATTTGAATCTGCCACAGTAAATAAGTGAGAGTGTTTGTGTGAGTAGTTTTGCTTTACTTTTATCAGCACAATGAGATAGCTGGCTCTATTCTCAATGTTTAAAAACATCCCATCTGACACTATCCTCTAAAGTATGATCATGTATGTTTATGTGAATATTTTAATTTCTCCCCAGACAGTGATTAGTAGGCCAACAAATTGATGGTTTCTTTAGCCCAGGGTTTTTGTCTTCTTTCTACTTGAGCCTAAATACTGCACTGTTTCTGTATTATATTCTTTAAATTACAATCAGCAGTTTTATCGGTTTGTTTTCATTCTGTGTCTGTGATATTAACAATGTTGTATGGGTCTGTGTCTTGTCGTTTACTGTTTTCTTTTGTTTTGGCATATGAATATCCAGTGTTAAAGTAAAGTCACAGGCTGGTAAAACCACAGAGACATGTGATTTTACCTCTCTATCTGTTTTTGAGTTTTATTATGCAGTTGGTTTATTGTGCAGTTGGTTAGTAAAAATCATCTCAAGATAAAATCCAAACTTTTGTGATACTCTGTAAATAATCAAATTTTTATGCTTGTACATAGTTTCAAAACCTGTTCCATTTCATTTGTTTGTCACAGTAACAATATGTGTCATTTCATTAGTGTTAAATGCATTTATTTACACCCACCGCCATGTAATGTAATTTGATCAGTGATGATTTGTATCATTTTTTTCTTCAGCAGTCAAACGATACATAATAAGAGCAAATAAATTTCAAAAGAAAATCATAGGAAGTGTGTTTTTTATTCCTAAAAATGTCTGCTTTATACAAACAACATGTATACAAAGATTGTTTGACTTTTGATGATATTATAGTTTTCCATTGCTAACTAACATTAAACAGACTGTCAGAAAGATGCATGCATTTGTGGTCTTTAATCCCCCCTAGTGGATGGCTATGAATTCAGAAATGTTTTATAAATAATTATGCCTTTTCAGTGCTGAGACCAAATAAAATCGGAGTATCTTATTTAAAAAGCAGTAGTGCTCAAATTAAACGTTGCGTTTTATCCAATAACGCTATATTATAATGCATGTTTTAACAATGAAATTCACAATGAAATTGAACTCAAGTCAAAGGTCAATTCAAAGGTCGTTAACTGTTCGCTGGTTTGGTGTTCTTTGGCTTAGACTACATGCCATGCCATCTAGTGGCTGAAATTTTTCTTATTCTACTTATTCTATTTTCTATTCTTATTTCTTATTTCTTATTATTTTTCTTCTACACTGAAAATGATGCAGATATTCCTATTTAAAAATTAATTATTTGATAAGAAAGATAGCGTCAGTTTACCAAGATACTGCAATTTCTTTTTACAAGACATGCATGTGATTTTTATTCTGTAATTTGGAAGGATTACTGAGAATAGCAAAAAGCTAGTAATAGATTTTTTATTTATTTTTTTTAGTCGTCAATCTAATCTCTGTCCATGATTCAAGCCTATCTTCATAAATTATTTAAAATTTGCATTTGAATTTAACTGAATTATGCTTACTGCGTTTAAACTTGAACGAATGAAAAATGCTTTCTTGTCAACTAACTGAAACATAAGTTAAAGTTAAATATATAGCTGAGAAAAACGACAAAAGCACATAACAAAATACGTAAAACGTAAAAAATGACAACATAAAATAGTAAAACCAGGCAGATTCAAAATATAAATAAATAGGCTAATATAGGCTAATAGTAAAACAATGTTTTTAATTTATATAGTTGGTTCTGTAATTACTGTATGATGCTGTATTGTTTATCGATGTTGGCATTGTTGCTTTGACCACTAGGAGACAGGCATGCTGTGACTCCAACATATCTACTGACACACACGTCCTCTTCCGGGTGTGTTTGAAAAGACTTTCACTGAGCTGTGGAGGGGCTCGCTGTGTGTCGAATGATACATACAGCAACTCAAACTCAACCCAAGACCATTTTTATGAAAAGAGCTGTGCAACAAGAAAGAGAACAGTTGTAATCTGTGTGCAGGTGAGTGCTGCTGAACAATCAACTGTTGCTTCGGTGTTCATGTATGTGTGATGGCAGGCATGATGGCTTCAGTATGCAGGGTTGATCCTCTGCCTCCCCTGCCACTGAGAAAAGTGAGTAAAAGAAATTCATTTAGGCTGTCAGACAGAATCACAGACCTCGTATGCGATGAACAGCGATATTTTTCAGATCGCTACACGATGTAGAGAGAGAGAGAATTGGCAAAAAAATCTGAATGTCACCCAATCATAATTTTGCTATCAATTGTGTTCATGCTTAATGAAGGTCGCATCATTGAAATAGAAGCGGTGTAGAGCGTGAAATTGCAGTTTTATTGCGTTTTGTAACGTATAACTCGCCTGAAGTGCTTCAGGCAAAGGAAGTAACTCAATCGCAACTTTGTGACGTGCGGGTGCAACAATAAGGCAACGCTTAGAGATTGAATTCCAGGAAGGAATAAGACAATAATTAAACAACACAACTTGTTTATAAAGGCGATGGTTTGTAATATACACTTTGTAATGATCTGGGTTTGTACGTGTTGTTTTGTTGCTTAACATTGAAAAGTGTAAAAAAGAAAAAAAACCGTTTACGTGTCAATGACGCGAAATAACGAATCCTACTATGGGAAATGGCTAGTTCATGAATATTAATTAGGTCACGTGAACCGGCGCTCCAATGAAGAGTACAAAGCGTGACCTAAGTAAAATGTTCGTATGCGAAGCCCTGACCGTAGTAGGTTTCATAATTTTATTGTCCGTGACTTTTTTCTTTTTTTTTTTTTTAAGGAAAACTGGGCTTCTTCCTGCGATTGTCAATGGTCTGCGTTTTTCCTCTTTCCATTAAAACTAAATAGGCTTAATCGAAAAACTACTAAAATTTAATTCCAGTTATTGACCGAAGGACTAAAGTATCACAGTTTACACGCACGTACAATTTCCTTGTACAACAGTCTTTAAAACTAGGACACATTGTCATTTCATGCAATAAACTTATGTAATTTGACATAGTGTAAATGTTACTCATGTGGCAGCATAATAAAAATATGGAGTTGCTTTTGACATGCTTTTTGAAATGATCATTTTTGTTTCTTGGTATTGTTATTTGCTCTATATGAAAATGTGTAGAACTCAATAATTAAATGACATTTGAGTCTTGGTTTGTAAAACATATCACTTTGTGTAACTGGAGCTTTATACAAACCTATAATCCCAGTTTCTAGGTTAACTCAACTCTTACTGATACATGAGTATCATGGGAGAGTCATACAGACATAGATTTCATTATTCATTAAGCAGCATTGTAGTTCATCACAAAAGAGTTTGACTAATTATTCTCCTATGAGTTTAGTTTGCTTTATAAGTAACTACTTTCTTATTTAACCATAACCATAATTTTTAATGTGAATCGTGTAGGTGTTGTAGATGGTGTAGACTGATGTACAGAGTGCTGCAAATTTAGTGAGCTGAAGCATTTATTTCCTGTATAGGCCTGAATTTGAATCCGTTTGTGTAAAGGAATGCAGGATGCAGTCTAAAGTTTATAAGTTGGATTGTTTATGAGTCTGTCAAACATTATGAACTACAAGGCAATTAAAACTAATACTCGGTCAGAAAGAATCTGCCTGTGCTGATTTACTAACCCATTTTTGCAAGCTCTTTCATTGAAAATTTCAACTGTCATTTGTTCATTGGTTCCTGGGTATTGACTTGTAACAATTACAGTTTTTTTGTACCATGATTATTAGATGTTTGTTCCATGATGTACATCATGATTCCAGAATCCCTTTCCTGAAACTTCAGCCTTGATGGAATTGAGTGACATGCATAAACATTTACTTGAATTCAGCACAAGAAGGAAGAAATCTTGGTCAGCCGCTCACATGTATGTTTACTTTCAGGAATGTCAGAAGCTAGTTTTGATTCTGGGAAGAATGTCTCGCAGGATAATCAATCGGACCCTAATGAACAGGGCCCTCAAAATACTGCTGACTCTGTGAGTCGATCAGAGGCCAGACAAAACAACCTGAATGAAGCACACATGACTGAAATTGACATCAGTGAGGACAAGGAAGTTGGAAACCACAATTATACTCTCCGTGAAGATGAGGAAGATGGTGATGAAGATGAGGATTCTCAGGCCCACAGTAAAACTAGTGGAATAATTCGGGATAATGCTGATACAACAAGCAGTGTGGCAACAGAAGCTGATGTAAAGGTGACAGTAATGATATAGTGAGACCTGTAGCTTGACTCTTCTTGATCTCGCTTATAAATGTTGCTGTGATTTCAGCTTTTTTTTTTGTTTCGTTTTTCTTCCAGATTTTTATTTTATAATCTGAATCACCCGCTATCTGTGAATTTAAAAGAGCTCGACCTCTGCCTGAATGCTACAGCATTATGACACGCATATCTTTCATTCTATGTCTTTGTGAGGTGTCGTTTATTTTTTTTTAGGTGATGGTGCATTTCTTTAGCATATTCTGGTAGATTTTGCTTGGCTGTTGCTGTTATTATTGCATTTAAATAATTTAAATTAATTTTGTGCTCTTTAGATTGTTGTCTTGTTATTGCTGTGCATTTACACACTTTTTGTTTATAATTACATTATATATTTTTATTTTCCACCACATTATGGCATTTATTTGTATAAATAATATAGTATAGTATAGAATTTAAATAACAATTTATTAGTCATCAGCCATAACATGAAAATAAGTATAAATTTCTAATTATTTATCAATAATTATCTTAACAAAGTATACCGATCATTAGTTTGACAAGTATTTTGGTATATAACGTAATTTTATTTGCTATGTCACTATTTTTTTTCTAGTTCGTCATTGTAGTTTTTCACCAAAGTACAAGTGTAATCTGATATCGGACAAGAACTATATGTATACCAATAATTTAAAAATAATGCACCTGTATTAACTTTTGGTCTTAGCTTGTCTTAACTCAGTACTGCACTTTAATCTACAGTATTAGCATGATTCAAATTGTTCTACAGCCTGTCCTGATAAGCAAGTGTTTACTTGATGCTTTATCTGGTTAAAAGTATTTCCTTTTCTACTGAGAGCTAAGAGGTTTGTCTAAGAAACCTATCTTTCATTTTCTTTGAGCGTTTATTAGATTCACGAGTACAGCTTTTCAGAATGTCTGATTAGATTGCAGCTGTGTTGGTCTCTTTGTTAATGTCTCTAAGCAACTGAACTCTAGGGAACTCTTCTGCAGGGCTTGACCGAGGCACTGTTCATCAGTGCCCCTTTAATCATCAAATCTGGCGGTGACAGACTGTGAAGCATTTGGAAGTAAGGGCTTTTAGAGTTGCGCCTGCAAAAGATAAACCTGACCGTCATTGGAGGACAAACAAACTTGCTTAAAACACAACGTGATGCCGGATCTTTCCAGATTTGAATCGTTCATAAGAGTAACCAGTGAGAACCACAATTGTCATTTGATTCATTTGAGTCACTGACCTTCTGGCATGGTGGCATCAGGTGGCTTTGAAAGATTCATGTGCTGTTATTAGACACTGTGTGCTGTTTTCACCGGCCAGACAAACAAGTGGCCCGTCTTGCAGTTTCAAATCACTGAGCCGCTCAGCAGAACACAAACCTAAATAGCCTTTTTTGTAGTTACATATTAAGCCTCATACAAGGACACTATAAAGTCATACTACCTTAAAATAAGGAATTGTTGCTTAAATTGCAACATGAAACCAAATAGTGACAACAAACTGCCTGTCTCTTGCTTTCAATTGCATATGTAACTGAGATAGGCACTTTTGGATTTATTGATATTTGTAGTAGGGATGCAAATCTGTAATACAGTCGATATATTCGGAAATCAATTTGTGAATGCTCATTTCCAACTTTTGTTGTTTTTGGTTTTTCTACCTTTTACTTTTGCAGTTGTGTTGCACTCATATTCTTAATCATTTATTAACACTCTCAATTACAATCTTTAGTACATCTTAAAATTGCAATAACACTATTCAAACTACTGTATTACATTTATTTTTATAAAATATAGGAGCAAAATAGAAACAATTATCAGTCATCAACAATGAATTAAAAAAAATATTTGTCAACTCATCGGTAACAGAAATTTGTGTCACTGAACAGATCTGTTCAGCTCTGAATGTAACAGTAATACAATTATAGTAGTAACCTACCAGACAGGTTGACTGTACCATAAATCAGTCTGTAAAATATGCAAGTATCACAAAAGTATAACCATAAGACTGAATTAGACCACACAGGCCCATCCTTTCATGCACATGCCATCTTTTCAAAACGGGCATAGGCCAGAAGTGAGTTTTTCTTAACTTACTATTTTTCCACAGTATAACATGATGCAGGTCACTGTGTCCACTTTCATTCTGGCATCTAGCTCTGTGTTCATTTATTGGCTATGGCCGGTATACTATAGCTCCTGGTTTGAGTTGTCAAGTTTGTTGTCCATCATCACGAACATTTTTCTTATCTTTTGGAGAAAAATTCAATGTAAATTAAAGTCTCACTTTGGTTGCATCATTAAAATCACCTTTGGACTTAATGTAATGCAGTGAACATTTTATTGGCGTGTTTAAAACCTGTCCACAAAGCTCATCAGCAATCTCCTTAACCATTTGGCACACAACCTTCACATATGCTTTATCTTCTTAATGACTTTTCACATGCCATCTCTCGCGTTCTACTCTTGTCATTGTATAAAAGTTTAGAAGTGAGGTTTCATTTAGATTTTTTTTAGAGTGCAAATCCTGATTTTATTTATTTATTTATTCAGTTTGTCAAGAGTGGTAGTAGCTGAATTCTTGGGGTTATCCTTGGATGGCTTATGCCTAATTCCACCATCAGTCACATTGTGCTGTAGTCACTAGGCTGATTTATCCTTTAAAGGATTATTGATGAACTTGTGGTAATCACTTATTTCTTTGTGTGAATTTACATAGATGAACTAAGAAAAAGTTCAGTATTTTAATTATAATACAAATATCATCATATCATAATCATTATTACTAATTATTTCTCAGATTTCTATGCCTTTTTTATTGAATGGATGATGGGGAAAAAGGGCGAGTAGAAAAGGGTTTTGGGATATCTCTGAAGGAGCATTGCATTTGTGTGTGTGTGTCTAGAACACATGCGCTACTGTTCTGTTGTGATTCTGAAGTGTTGTGTTTCTAAAAGAGTATAACAATAGTGTTTTAATAAGTATATTTTAATATATAAGTATATTTCTCTCTTTCTTAAAAAAAAAAAAGGAAAAAGAGAAAACTTGCTCATCCCTAACAGTTAAACAGTACTGTATATGAAAATGTGTCCAGACTAATATCAGATTCGTTATATAAATCATAAATGATCACCAGATGGCAGTGTAGTTAGGCTTGGCTTTTCTGCTTTTGATTCACTCATAGTTCTATTTCCCTGTTACTGTTAAAAAATTGATTTTAAAACAGCAGCAGACTTGATCCGTTTCTTTTTTCTGTACTTCTATTTTCTTTGGTTGTGGTGCTGCAGTTAAAACTTCACAAGTCTTAACAAGCTACGGTTGTGCAAAGCTTTCTGGTGGTGGTAGAATCTGAACTCTCAGCTTAACAGCTTTAACATTGATTTTTCCTAGTTCTCCTACTTATTGATAGTGTGTGTGTGTGTGTATTGAAGGTGGCTATGGCAGAGGAGGCCCACAGAAGCCCAGCTGCTCAAATCTCAGTCACCAGAAACGGAGAAGCAGACACGAGTCATGAGGAAGTGTTTCACAGGGTAAGACATCCTACATAGGACAAGCCACCCATCATGTACCAATACCACTGTTTCTAAACTGCTCTTGCCCTGATTCGAAGTCAACTAATAATGGTGCCATTTGAACACTGAATATTTGTGAATGTTTCCAAATTGCTGTCTACTGATGACACACAATGGCAACCGTAAAAGTGTCCATGTGTCTCATGACAGTAGTTATGTTCCTAATTATTTAAAATATTTGACAGACTACTGTTTTCTTATAGTCTAATAGGACTATGTATGTAGATACACAAATAAGCCAAACTTGCTATTATTGAATATATTGTTTTATGGATTATGTTGCTTTGCCCAGCCCTACCTCCATATATCCGGTTTGGCATTTATTCTTACCTTGACTTATCTGAAGCGTACTTATAGTTAAAGAAATGTTTCACTCAAATAATTGTAAATGATGCCTAGTACCTCTTTTAACCCTTATTATTATACATTCATTTGGTGTTGCCAAATGTAAAACAATGGCGCTAGAATACAGTGGGTTGTTTGGCAACAGACCACCAATCAAAAATTAATTAGTGCTTACTGCATTAAATATTCATGAACGTTGTACAGTCACAGAAACTTTCACACACACACTGTATTTAGTTTCAGTGTCTGAGGGGGGAAAAAAAACGTTTTGTAGTAAAGAAGAGACGCTGTAATTTGTTTTTATACGCATGCACATTATTTGACTTAAAACACACAGAGCAGAGTTACTTGGCCACATTTTCATAGATAATATGCTTTGGGCCTAATATGCTTTCACTCTGCGATTACAGAGTTTAGACAGGTTTTAAAAAGTGAAAACTTGTTATTTTGCCACAGAATTGAACAAATTATGCTGTTTTGAAATGAATGATTAACAGCTAAAACTAAGAGGAGAACAGTGCACATTGCATTGCTATTTATATATTTATATATCTTGAATGTTATTCATTTTTATTCTTGTTTCTTGTTCTCCCTTGTTTTTCTTTCAAGGATGTGTCTTCTGGACCAAACACATCACACTCCCACAATTCACCTGAAGACTATGCAGTGAATGAGGGAGTGGTCCAAGTGGGGCCATATACAGGTACAACACTAAACGTGCATTGAACCTGAATATAATTTGCCTTTGTCCTTAACACAAGTACAGACAATGACTCTGCATGCCACAGTTAACGCACAAACGTATGTGCTTGCATAAGATAACATACATATTCGCAATTTACTCTGAGACAGTGGTGAAATGTTTATCATTTAAAAGCACTGTCTTTCATTGTAATAAATGAAATAAGACTAGGGTGTTATTTTTTCAGTCATTATGTTAGTAGACTACAGTAGTTGAATTGGTTCAATATCCTCCTCTCATCTGATGCATCTAATGTGAACCCACATTTGTTTGTTTGTGTTTCTCTTTGAGTGTGTTGTGGAGAGAGGGAGAATTTGAATTTGAAAAGAAAGGTGTTCCTGTCTCATTACAGAGTCGTCTGTGATCTTTTTTTTTTTTTTTTACATCTGCTTCCCCTTTCATTATTTCATCCTTGTCTACTGCGTGAATTAATTAGGACAGAAACATGGCAACCTGTCATTAGTTGGGTGTAATTGCTGACCACTCTTTTTATTATTCCTCTATATTTCCCTTGTCACTTGTTAGCTTAGGAGACTATGGAGCGTGTTTCATGAGTTTGCTGCAGCAATCCTACAACCAATGAAAATGATATGAAACCTTTTATTTAAAGATTAGATTTTTCAGATTTTCCTTGTGATGTTAACACTGTACATTTAAGACTTGTGTATTTAAACAAGCCCTGTAATAATTGGAACCTGGACGTATGTTTAATATTTTGGAGTTGAATATATTTAATTAAAAATGCAGTAATGTCATAAAATATTAATACAATTTAAAAAAACGTTTTCTGTTTTAATGTGGTGGCAAAGCTAAATAGCAGCCATTACCATTTCAGTGTCATAGCCATCTCAGTGTCACATGACTATTTAAAAATCATTCTTATATGTTGACAAATTTACTGCTTAATATTTTTGTGGAAACAGAATATTAAGATTTTTTATCAGGATATTACCAGAAACTGTCTATGATGAATAGACAGTTTAAAACAACTGCATTTATTTGAAATACAGTGGGGCAAAAAAGTATTTAGTCAGCCACCAATTGTGCAAGTTCTCCCACTTAAAAAGATGAGAGAGGCC
>JAUMHE010000042.1:2474169-2495119 GCA_032359235.1 Enteromius mattozi | reverse complement strand
CTTAAAGAAGAAGTTACAGGTCTGTGAGAGCCAGAAATCTTGCTTGTTTGTAGGTGACCAAATACTTATTTTACTGAAGAATTTACCAATTAATTCATTAAAAATCCTACAATGTGATTTTCTGGATTTGATTGACAGTTTGATTGACCTGTTTTTGCAATATATGCTCTCCATAAACCACATGGTTCAAACAACCAATACATTTTGTTTCTATTTTTTTATTTAGTTTGATTTTGATGTATGGATGGATGCTTCCTCTGTGGCAATAGTTTACAAAAGTAATATCAGACTCGTTGTAAAAATCATAAAAATTCATCACTGACGATTTTTAGGGTCGCCATTCCAGGCCACCACACCTAAAGTTGTCCCCAGTCCTGCAGCAGCCAGCCGGCTAGCTCGCAGCATCAGCGATAGTCAGGTGGAGACACAGAGAGGTACCACATACCTTAACAGAAGACGTCCCGCATGCATCTGCATTCCTTCATCTCTTCCTTACTAATGCTGCACTGTCAGTTTCAGGCTGTACCATCATAAAGACAAGTTTTTCTAGTAGATTCCAGTGATGTCTGTTAAAATCTTCAAGAGATAGACATCACTTTCCACTTTTGTGTAGTTGTAGTGCATTAGATTGGTAGGTTGTAACTTTATGATGGTATTCTATTAAATTCCACCGCTTCCAGGCCTGTTTTCTTCCCTCTTGTTGCTTCTCTCTTTAATGTCTTTGGAGTTGGGGCTCATTTTATTCGGGTTGGCTGACCACCCTGTAACCTTTTGCCTTCCTGACTGATCGCAAAAGATAAAGATTTATCAATAATTTCCACTTTTACCCCTCACAGGACTTTGATAATGCAAAACAATACACTGCTTTTGTTGTTTCCCACTGTTTCTGCCGCCGTCTGACGTTTTAAATGAGAAAAACTTTTAGTATAGAGTTACTCCTGTCCATGTTTCAGTGTTATTTTATCATTATCATTTATTTTTAGTTTTTAATTTAGTTTTAGCATTTATTTTATTGGTATTAATATTTGTTGTCTATTTTAGTAATTGTAGTTTTCGCTATTTAAATTTATTCCAATTAGTTTTCAAGGCAACTTGTATAATAGTTTAGGTTTTATTTCATATTATATTTTATTATAGTTAACAAAAATGTTTCTCAGTAGTTTGTTTGTTTTTGTTAATGATTACAACACTTCTTTAATAAGTAGCAACAGATGTGATTTATCAAACATAATTATCTTTGACAATTAATGTTGGAAGTTTTGACTGACTTGATTTGTGATAATTTTATCATATAAAATTACATATGTTAGTCTTAATAGTTGTGAGTCTCAATGAGTAATATCATATCACAGTTCTCACACATCACATCTCTCATGTAAGTTAATAGATGTCATTCTGTCATCAGGTGCTTTGAGAGAGCAGCAGGTGGGAGGAGCAGTGGTCCTTGCTGATGACATAAAGAGTCCTGCCATAGAGAAACTGGAGCTGATGAGGAAGTGGAGTATCAACACTTACAAAGTGAGTGATTCTTTGTGAAAAAAAAAAAAAACATCCATGTCTCACAAAAGTTTGGGTTTGAGGTACTTGAAACAGAACAAAGCACAATGGTGGAAAAAAGCATTGTGGTGTACAAGTTAGCATGTGACCAAGTTTATTCTGGTTTGTGACATTTCCCAGTAATGATACCTTTAATAAATTATCCTTGCAATATTGCTGGCAAACAGAGTCAGGGTTCTGCCCATTTCAATCTTTTGTATCCTTGTTAATATTTCTTATTTTCTTTTTATTATTGCCCATTTTGTTAACAGTTTTTGTATCTTTTACTCCACAGTGCACTAAGCAAATTCTGTCTGAGAAGTTAGGCCGTGGCTCCCGTACAGTTGATCTGGAGCTGGAGGCACAGATTGAGGTTCTTCGTGACAACAAACGAAAGTATGAACATGTTGTCAAGCTGGCGCAGACACTTTGCACTCAGCTTGCGCAGATGCTGCAGACGCAGAGACAGCTGGGTGATGCATTTGCTGACCTTAGTCTCAAGACGCCTGAGCTACATGTAAGTACTCTTGATTTTATACAAAATCAAAATCAGTGTTTATTTAAAATGGATGAATGATATCTAATGATACGGATGTTAATAGTTTGATTTTCTCAAGAAAGAAACTATTGTTGTATAATATACAGGAAACCCTCTCATTTGGTTCATTGTTATTAATTTTGACCTTTAAAATTATAGTAAAGCTATTATATTTAATTGCTATTTATTTACAGATATCATAATTACTCTCAAATAAAAATTCAAATATCTGTGTACAACTCTGTTGCACATATCAGTCTTCATAGATAGTCGTCCTAGGGCTGGACAATATATGGCATGATATATTCATGCGCATCTCGTCAGTAAAGCCATTCTAAAAAATCAACATGCTAAGTAGGGCTGCACGATTAATCGTATTTTTATCGCGATAACGATATTTATGGCCCACGATCAGTTATTAAATATCGTCGTCAGACAGCGCACCAATAGACAAAATTATGTCAAAATGCCCATTTTCGGCACATGACCTAAATGACTGCTAGTTATTGGGAGAAATTTTGTGCCATATGCTATCACTGACTGCTCTGTTTACTGATTAACTTTTGTTGCTTGAATAAAGATGAATCAATATATTTTTTTCCAAGTCTATTAAATGTTCAAAATAATGTCTTGCAGTTATACTGTAATATTAAATGGCTATTATTCAAGAATGATATTGATGGGGAAATGCATCATAAAGGGATAGTTCACTCAAAAGTGAAAATTACCCCACAATTTACTCACTCACAAGACGTACTCATCCTGGGCGCATATGGCTTCCTTATTTCATACAAATACATTTGGATTTATATTAAAAAATGTCCTGGTTCTTCCAAGTTTTTAGATGGCATTCAATGGTGTGAAATGATTAAGATTTTAAAAAGAAACTGCATCCATCCAAAAATAGTGCTTCAAACGGCTCCGGTGGTTAATCACAGTCTTCTGAAGTGAATGGATGGTTGTGTAAGAAAAATATATGTATTTAACATGTTTTTTTTTTTTTTAATAATCTGTAGTTTCCACTAATAAATAAATGAAAATAGCCAAAAAATATATATGTAAAATAAATACAGTAATATTTACAGTAATTTAAATACAGTAACATTGCACTCTAATCCAATAAAAATGCTTTTGTAAAGACTCTGTGGCATATATGGCTTTTCAGCTGTTTTAGTTCTGATAAAATAACTGCATGCCTTCCATACAGTATAATTTATTCATGGACTGTTTTGGAGACACTTTGTTATTGATGTTTCAAGAATCACCACGAATACTAAATACTTCATGACTGGACTATAACCAGAAAGTGAATTGGTCTCTTGGGGTGTAGCATTTCATTTTAATTAATTTATATGCAGAGAGGGCAAATTCTCAATGCATTATTTGCAGTGTTTTGCTGCCTAGTTGTTAATCTATTACTGTGTGTTCTTTTAGTGGAAGCAAATATGTAAACTCTATTTACTTATATGTTGTAGGAGGAATTTGGCTACAATGCTGAAACCCAAAAACTCCTGGCGAAAAATGGAGAAACTCTGTTGGGAGCTATCAACTTCTTTATTGCCAGTGTTAAAACTCTAGTGGATAAAACTATAGAGGACACCTTGATCAACATTAAGCAATATGAAGCAGCAAGGTCTGAAATCTGAATATATCTTTACAAACCATTGTATACTACTGTTCTATTCAATTATTGAGCAAAACAATTCACATTCTAAGGTCTGTGCTCTTTTGGTAGGATTGAGTATGACGCATATCGCACAGATTTAGAGGAGCTCAATCTGGGTCCACGGGACACCAACACACTCCCTAAGATTGAGCTGTCTCAGCAACAGTTCCAGATCCACCGTGAAAAATATGAAAAGATGCGCAATGACGTCTCAGTTAAACTCAAGTTTCTGGAGGAAAACAAGGTAGGTGAATGTATCTTATCAATAAGTAATGTCTTTTATACTTTACTATACTTATAAGTTAATATGTTGATATTTAGTATGAATTTTAGTACTTTTTGACACTATATTGACCAAATTAAGTTAAAGTTAAATGTAAATTGTAAATTGTAAATTAAAGCAAACGTAATTGCTGAAATAATGAGTTTTCCCAAATACTGTTACTATTAACTTGTTACTGTATATACTGGTTAACAGGTTTTATAGGTTGATCTGTACCTATAGCGCTAATTATAGCTCTTACACTCTGAAATGTGGTGCAGATGTTTCTTTAGTATTTAAAAAAATATTAACTTGCTTCACTTTTGAAACAACTTTCATTTTTGCTGATCCTAAACAAACTCTCGTTTTTCAACCTTTCTTGTTCAATATCCTGCTCATTGGAAACAACGCATCACATTACAGAAGTAAAAATGTTGCAAAGGCCCTTTCAAGTTGAATAAGATATCCTGTTGGGAAAAAAAGATGAACTCAAACTGATTGAGGCATCCTTACTGTTCAGATGCAGTTGCCTAGACTACACCAGATTTGCCAGCCACATTTTACAATATAATCATCAAAAAATACAATATATATTCGGGATAAGTAGATTAAGTTTTTTTTTTTGTTTTTTTGTTTTTTTTTTTTATAACAATGCTGTATTTATTTGTTTAAAAAAAATAATAATAATATTGCGGTTTTTAATTTTTTAATTTTTATTAGTTTTCTATTTTAATATACTTTAAAATATCATTTTAAAGTATGTAACGCAGAGGTAAATGTTCATTAGCCATTATTCCAGTCTTAAGTGTCACACGATTCTTCAGAAATCATTCTAATATACTGATTTATTATCAGAGTTGAAACTGTTGTGCTGCTTAATATTTTTTTCTGGAGCCTGTGACATTCTTCTTTTTTTTTTGATGAATAAAATGTTAAAAAGAACAGCATGTATTCAAAATAGAAATCTTTTCTAACAATATAAGTCTTTTCATCCATTTTAAAACATCCTCTGAATAAAAGTTTTAATTTCTTATAAGAAAAGAGAAAATGTACTGACCCCAAAGTTTTGAATAGTAGTTGACATTGTGACACAAAGTTTTAATTTTAAATAAACACTGTTCTCTTAAGTTTTTATTTATCAAAGAATTGCTTTTTTGTTGTTGTTTTTGTGTTTTGTTTTGGGGTTTTTTCTTTTCTTCTTTTCAGTATTGTGAATTATGATTTATGTCCTCAGGGTGTGAATTACAGTTTTTATTTCCTTTTCCTCAGGTGAAGGTTTTACACAACCAGCTGATTCTCTTCCATAACGCCATCGCAGCATACTTCGCAGGCAACCAACAGCAGCTGGAACAGACCCTTAAACAGTTCCACATCAAACTAAAGTTACCAGGAGGAGAAACCCCCTCTTGGCTAGAGGAGCACTGATTAAATCAGATGGTATAATCCAGAGCACTCCATAAGGAAACCAAATCGCTATCACTCCCTTCCCTTTTTACAACTTTCAGGACACTAAAAACTTGTCAATAAATGTATGACAGGAAAGCATTTTGATAAAAGAGAAATATTTAGCCTCTCTCTTTGTCCTTGCTATGTCTGACTTTACACTTGAAGTTTAGTTTTTAAATAAATGCTTTTTCTTTTGTCTGAGAGTTTGCACTCTCTTGCGCAACAAAAACAATCTTGTTGTTTTTTAATCAAATTACCAGCACTTTAATGGTAGACGAAATACAGACAAATAAACAGGAAGCAGGAAGAAGTGAGGGGCCTTATAAATGTTGTACAGATTTTAAGGGGGGGTTTTTTGTTTTGTTTTTTTAAGATTATTCAAATTAAATTGGTCTTGGACTAAAAATCTGACACTTAATTCTACTCTAATTTGCCTTTTCATCTTTTTCTAGACTTCACTAGTGTCAACCTCTCCTAACCTTTTTTATGTAACTGCACTGTAATATTGTTATCAAATACATTGACATAAATTTCCATACTGCCACCTTAAAGGGCATATTGATCTGAAAGGTTGGCCATTTTATTTCAAACTTGAAGTTTTGCTATGCTGCATTTGCTGTCACAAAAAGGGCATGACAATCAAGGTTATAAACTCTCAATTTCTGGCTTTTTGCTATACATTTTTTAAGTCGACCTTTTGTAGATCCCATTGAAATGGGATGGGGCTTAATTTCTGACTTGATGTGCCTTGCTCTTTGTCAATCATCACTTTTAATCATCTTCAGTGTTGTCAAGAGTTGTGAATAACTAATACTCTCATTACCATCCTACAGACCACAGAATGGACCAATAAACACAGCCATATTTGCTGTCCTGGATAATCACACATGCATATAAGACCAGCAACCACTATTTAACTTGAAATTACAATCTGTCAGGGTTTTTTTTCCTTTTTATTTTTTAAACATCCTTTCTCTCATTCAATTTCTTCAATAAATAAGTCAGGAAACTATTTTATACAAAATGTAAACCAATTAATTTGACATGAAATATGTCAGCTGCCTCGGCTGTTTATCGGTTTGGGTTTTGTTCTTTCGCTGTGTATCTCCATTTTTTTTATTACTTTTTAAATTGAATTATTACTTCTTTTTTTTACATGTCAGAGGAAGAGCTCTTCAAAATCATTCCCCATATAAGTGTTCAGCGAGTTTAACTCATATAAAAGTGTAACATCAAATTTGATTAACGTACCAACTCAGATGATGAAATAATCACGCTAACCTGGAAAAGCTTTAGATTTGGGCATTTAAAAAGGGGGAGGGGAGGGGGGGGGCTGTCAAAATAAAATGAATGTTGAATAAATTAATATAAAAATACGGATGCCAAATGAAATGTTAAGATTTATATCTTATATAAAAAATAATGCAGTTGTTTATTTTTGGAGACTTTTGAAACATCCGCACACCTGGTTCTCCATGTCTTGCCTCTTTTCATTTGTTGTACAATAACTACCTTTAGTTTCTGTGTGACCTTTAAGTTCTGTCTTAGCAGCAGACAGACACCAATGTACAGTAAATGCGTGAGAACTGACTGACATGCGTAGTCACATCTATATATATATTTGTAAAATCTTGTATTTCACTTTGGGTATAAAAGAACTTTGCTGTGTGCTGCTTTTTGTGAGGATTTGTTGATAAACGATGGATCAGGTGTTTAAGGGCAGAAAAGATCTGAATGTTGGAGAAAATAAAACTTTTCATTCTTAAGTCTTGTGTATAACTCTCTTTTTATTTAAATGTATTAAATCCTTTCAGTGACAAGTATTTCTTTTCCCCCTATTAAATCTCACACATTTCTGGTTTCTGGTGTAATTAAAACAGTCTTTGCCTTATAACATTGTTTCAGTTGACAGCATCTATTATAGCAAACTCTTAAGTCAAGACCGAATTCTGCCTACAGAGGGCACTGCTGCCTTTCTTACTTCTAGTTCACTTAGCGTTTCCACAGACTTTATTCTGGAATTACATAATCATTGAGTGGTTCTAAACTTTTTGGAATCCAAAGCCACAGTTTGTCTAAGAAAATATTTAAAGATCCTCCTATATGAACTGATGCGTACCTGCAGTACTTCTGTTTTAAAGCAAATAAACCAAAACATATATATAATGCCATTTTAATGCTGTACATCTTTATTTTCTGTCAGTTTTTGTTTATACTAGATTTAAATACATAATTTTAAGACTTATCTGGGCCTCCGATGAAGTTTGTCAAGGTCTTCTGTTGGTCCTAGTACGATTTTAAGCTCATTTAGTCATAATTTAATGATGGCGCTGTGAATCTGTAAATGGATTTTAAGTGAGGGAAATGGTGCCTCTGTCCTTTTTCCTGCAAGGCCTCATATAACCTGTCAAAGACTTTATGTAACTGGTCTGAGTATAGTGTGTCCATACACGAGAATTAATCCTCGTAGATCTGCCCATCTCTGCATAACACAGCATTTTACATATTAAATAGTTTAAAATATGCAATAAACTCATTGTTTAACTATAAAATTAAAAAAAAACATTGATAGGCTATATTCTTTATGTATGTGCCTTGCAGAAGAAGATTTCTTCCCACAGTCACTTCTGGGACATTAAAGGATTTTCTTCTGAAACTGTTTGGAACATTTTGTATTGAGAAAATAGTTATGCAAATACAATATATTTGAGTCAAAAAATAAATATATAAATAAATTGACAGGAATCGAAGACCCAATTACAGGAAAATTAAAAAAAAAAATCACACAAAGAAATATGAGAATGCTTGACTCTAGAGCCTAAAAGCACCTTTATTTTGTTTCCCTAAAAAGCAAAATGCATGCAAATTACTACAGCCCAGCCACTGGATTTGGAAAAAAAGGTTAATGAGATTCGTGCTCGGTATTTGAAAATAGAATACATTTCAGTCAATGGTTTTAAAATTACCCTTAAATTATTATTTGTATCTGGACAATGCTCAATCATCTCTCCATGGTTGCCAAATAGACCTGCTTATGTTTAATAAACAGCCAACGGCGCTGTATGTCAATATTAATATTTGTGCCTGAGTAGTATTATGTTACACTCGTCACTAGCGGGTGACACAGCCTACGTCACATTCTCCAGCGGTCCTAAAGATTCACCTGAGCCAGTCACAGCGCGCCCTGCGCATGCGCTGTAGCTCGGTACATACCACACGCGCGTGCGTAGTGTGCCCTTTGGCTGTAATGCACCGCATCCTAGAGCCTCGCTGCAGCGCTGGACGCGCAGAATGTCGGTGATACCGACACACACCTACCTTCGGATACACGCACCTGCCGCAACAGGAAAAAACTAGTACCTATTTCCCTTAGATTCTACACGGTAAGTTCTTTAACATCGTTTAAATTGCTTAGTTCTGTAAAATACGTTTAGGTTTTTACAATTTTTTATTTTTCTGAATGATTTTGTTTCTTCTAGCAGTGTCCTGTATAAGACCATGCATTCATTGACTGACTAATTTTAATATTCTCCCTGCTATTCTCCCATGGTCCCACATTATGATAATATTCTATGATAATATATGATATATATATATGTGTGTGTGTGTGTGTGTGGTGTAGATTGATAGATTGACAGTTGTAGTCATTTATTGATTCTACAATTTCGCCAGTCTTTCTCCCTTGTCTTTCCTTTGGGTATAATCGATCCATTCTGTGTTTCTGTTTCATTAACACTCAAGTTTTATTTCTTTAGCCTTTAGTGTGATCGCTGTCACGCCATAGGACGCATCCCTAAAGATTACACTTTTACTCGTGTAACCTCACTGGTCCCATGAGTCAGCTCCTCTGTAATCTGAACATGTTGTTCAGACTTTAGTAAGAAAACTATAGCATGGTTCCTGTTCAAAAGCCTTATGTGCCTCCTTTATTTAACTTTATTGTGTTGGGCCGTGGTCTGTAAACATTACATCATCTGAAATCTGTCATAGTCACAGTATCCTATAAATGTGAATTGACAGGACACCTGTAAAGTATAAATGTATGCATTTGAAGGTTCCTGCTGCTGACCAGCTCTTTCTGATGCCCCTTAGAGACCCTTAGGGCTGTTAGTAGTGCTTTTTGTGCTGCTTTGTCACAGACTGTGATGTGCTTTATTGTAATCCTCTGAAGCCAGCTTTTTTAGTAGCCCATCCCATTTCTCATGGTGAGATGAATTGGAGACAATCCATTCAGGAGTCCTGGAACAAAGCTTAGGGAAAAGTTTTCCCTCAGGGTGAGGTCAACGGGGGAGGGTGGTTGTCTGTTGTCACATTGCCACGGTAACACACCCTAAAGTGGGGGAACTCAATTGGTGCAAGCGCCCCCAAAGAACTGATCTGATAGATTACCATGGTAACACTATCTGAGAAGGATTGTGAGTTAGTGGATAGGTTTTGGGTTCTGACACTATAGCTTTTTTATGGTAAATAATTGGTGATGTTTTTTAATTATTCCTAACTGTACAAATTGAATGAATGAAAATGAAATATGAATATTGCAGTGTATATTTGTAATCAATAACAAACACAGACATATTAATACTTCTAAAAAAAACAGAACTACATCTTAACAGAAACAATCTTAGTATTATTTATACGGTCTACTAACTTAGAATGTTTAATGTTTTTAATTATCAACATTAATTATCAGCATTTCTAGATTTCTCATGTTTTAAGTCAAACTTTCTATCTAGATTTATAATATTTCATCAGTATTTCAATCATTTATTTTATAATGCAAGTTACCAAAAAAAGATTTTTAATAGGCTTAGTTTTAGTTTACAACAACACTGTCGTCATCCCAGTTCCAGTTGTTGATTTACCTAATCTGTCACTATGCTTCTAATGGGCTCTAAAGGGACTAAATTCACCAGTATGCGTCTAGCTCTCTCATTTGCACACACGTAAACATCAGGTGTTTGGACTTCCCCTCCCACCTGCTGTCATCATGACAACCAAAGTGCGTCCTTCTGTCTGTGCCACTGGCTTATTCACTTCCCTGTATAAAATGGTACAAAAACATCAGGAATCTAGTATTTCCTATTTTGTTCTATTGCGCAGCCACTCTGCATTAACTAAAAGTAATTTTGCTACATATCAAGATGTGTTAGGATGGTTTTGTTATTCTGAGAGGCTTGATTTACACCAGTTGATTTACACTCTTTGTTTGCACATGAGGCCATTTATATTTTATTGCGGTCATTTCACTGTCTACTATTACTAGTTGTTCCTATGGGGACTGAACCACTTAGTGGAATTTGTAGTGACTGTGGGAGACAGAAAATCTTGTTTGTGGTGGAGAACAAGACAGAGCCATGTATTGGCTGTTAGCAGTGACTAAACACTCATTCAGTTCATATTAAAGTGAAGCATATGTAGAATTAGAAGATATGCCCACAAACCAATATGCAGTTTCAGTGATTGACAGCGAAGGCCATTTACATTAGTGCAGCATCTCAGTCAGTGCACTTTTCAAGCTACATTGAGTCCTGGTCCCATGTGGATAGAATCTTCGTGGCTCAAAAATCTTTAAAAATTAATCCTTATGGGTTTCCCAGAAACTTAAGGTCACATTCAGTTTTCCTTCTCATATCACATTTGTTCTGCCTGATGCATTGGATCATGCTTCTATTTGTGATGTACAGAAATTGTTTTACTTTGTGAATTAGATCATCCTGGAACTTTGTTTCTTTGAGCTTTAGAATTAATTGTCTTCTAAAGAATTCTGGAAGATTTCCCTGAGTTCTGTTTGATTACTGTGTAGTTGTGTTCGGTGGTCTTTGTTGCTGCTTTATTTACCTTCTTTAATGGCCCTTCGCGATCAATAGAGATCACTAAGCTTTGAGAAGCAAGCTTTCTCATGCTGGATGCTCACCACCTCCCAGCAACACTGGTTCAGTTAAAACATCTGTATACATTTATACATACATTTATAAATCGTAACATTATTACACAGATGACTGGATCCCCTGTTTTAGTTTTTTAGCTTAATTTGTGTTGTGTTGATGTTCTCTTCAATGTGTGTCCAGATGTGTTTGATACCTTTATATCTTTGTATCTTATCTCTTCACTGTAATACCGTCCTCACACTCTGTATTTGGGTCAAGCCTCACCCTGCCCCCCAGCTGTGGATAAATTTGATAAGCAGAAGATTCATTATAGCAGTCAGTGGAGAAATCATTTTGCTATAAAAAAAAACCTTTATGGTGTTACATTAAACATTAGTTTTTCTAAGATCTTTTCTGCATCGTGAATGAAAGCAGGATGAGTAAACATCTATATAGCTTTTGTTCATACAGAACACTTTGATGCTCCCAAACCAGCACGTGCACAAACAGACCAACACCTCACATATAAAATAAGAAGTTCTGTAGTGGCCTTATGAAAAGAGTCATATCAGGGCACAACAATATTTTTGAGTAGCTGTTTTTATGTACCAGAATAATTTTCATTAAATGTTAAAGGAAAAATGAAAATTTGCTGAATATGTACTTCCCCTTGCCAGGCTCTGAAACAGTTTGTTTTGTTGAAATAAAAATACATGTTAGAAGCATCAGTAAGAAGTTGTATTTTATATGTTATGTTGTATTTTTCTACAAAAATTGTTTCTGAATTTCGTTTTTATGGACCCTATAGCTACTTAAATACCCAGCTATTATTGTGAATTAAAAAGAATATGTATTGTAACAAAAGCTCAAGCCAATAGGTTATCAAAAAAGTATATATATATATATATATGTATATATATATATATATATATAATTTATATATATAATTTATATAAAATGTACAGTATTTACCCTCAGGCCATCCTTAGGTGAGCGAGTGTAATGCAAAATTTTTTACAAATTTGTTCTGAGGAAGAAACCTCAACTATGTTTGTTGGTTTTACAGTATGACATATAATGTTACTTTTTATGAGCATAATTTACAACAATAATATTCCATTTTAAGTCATTTCTGTTAAGAAATAGATGAGTAGTAGATAATTATGGTCTCAGTTACTGGTTACTGAGTGGTAGAGTACTCTGATGGCACTCTGATGGACCTCACCAGTGTTTTACACACACACAACATATAGACTGCAGTGCGACTATAATGACCTAAAGATATAGTATGCAGGAAATTAAAGAGAACTTGAAGCAAACTGTGTTTAGGTCTAAAATGTGACAGTTGGCACTGTAGATGATAAAAGGTCACATTCACTTTAATATTTGCTAAACTAAATTTTAGATGATCAACCTTTCCTGGATGTTTCCTTCCCCTAACATAGAAAATTGCAGTATTTATTTAACAGTTACTGAGTCTCAGCACAAGACTCACACATTTTCTCAGAGAGCCAGCACCTGCTGATCACATGTTGTGGCTGTAACAAATGATGATTCGCCTTTAATTAGCCTTTTTAAATCATTAACAGTTTTTAACCATCATTATCAACCAACATCACACTTGGCAATAAATTAATCTTTGATACAGATACATCCTCATGATTTGCAGATAGCAGATGACGTCATAGCGCGGACGATGTACAAGTATGTCTGGGTCTTAAACAAAACCAGTGGCTTCTATCACTGTTCTTTTAGATCATTTAGTCTTTCCTTCGATTATGAAATCAGCTTAATCTTCTAAAGACCCTGTGGGTGTTTGGACTTTGATATATGGCTGGCTTACAGAGACACTTGCACCAAATGCTGAATCCAAAGCACAAGCACCATTAAGACATTAATGCTTGAATCTGATTAAGTATTTCTTAATCTCTGTGTGTTTCCTCAAAGGTTCTTTGTCTTGGTGCTTGCACCCAAATATCCCACTGAAGGTATTAGATATCCAGTGTGTGGGTTATTGCCTAGGGCCTCATTTACCAGACGTACTGGAAATCAATCTACGAGCAGAGTGTTTCAAAGTGCGGTATATCAATTGAATCAGGTAACAGGGCAAGACTGTGTCTCAAGAGTTGTGGTAGGGTAGGAGATGTACAATTGTCTGTGTTTGTGTGGAAACAAGTTTCTTTATGTGTGTGTTTGTGCATAGACAGACCCAAGGGCAAGCAAGCCTACTGATATGTTAGTTGAAAATGAATACACTTTTGTGCCTTCTTCTGCCTCTTGAGGGTCTTCTGAAGAATCACTGCCAGATCATCTTTCAGTTTTACACTGTTATTTACTTCAGTAAAGATGTAATTTGCATGTAGTAAAATCTAAATGTATGTTATTTAAATCAACAAAGCTAAATGTAAGGGGTAGATCAGATAGAAATAGCTTGTTGTTGAACAGAGCCTTTGAAATTCAATAAATGAATATTCTTCCTGGGAAATTTGGAATTTAAGACCAAATTTAAGCATTTGACCTACACACCATCTACTTTATTAGATAATTTTGTGCTGACATCTTTTCTAAACAAAAGGACTAATCACTAACAAACAAACAATGAGACATTTTAGGGGATTTTCTCCTAAGTAGGATTAATTTGCTAGGCAGCCAAGCATGTGAACAGATGTCTAATGGTCTGGGTACAGCGTACCAGTGTTTATTAATGCTGTCCCATTCTTTCCAAATATGCTCAAAAATCCATCAACTATACTTAAAAATGTTTGTAGCAATCAGATTTGTGACTAGGTAGATCTTAGTCCAATTCCCAGTTCTGAATTAGAAAGAGGCTTAGCTGGAAACACAGCCTCTTTTTTATAGTAAACTTAAGTATTCTACTATCTACATCATGCATCATAGCCATCTGTATTATTTATGTATTTAAAAATAATTCTATGTGGAAACATGGACATGCTTTGTTGTTTTAACAGTCTCAAAAAATATATATATTTTGGGAATTCGTACCACTCCTGTCCATTGTTACGCATCAAGTAAGCATATTTGATGGGCTCTATGTATTTACATTGATCAGTGTGTATATATTAATTAAAGCCTAAATTAAACCTGTATAAAGTGATCATGTCTCTTTAGCAGACCATTGAATTGTTGTATTACTTTTATTAGTTTGGTTTTGTGTACTTTTTGATTCATTAACATTTCAGTTGCGCGGATTTTCAACTGATGGACAAAAATGATCAGAGAATATTAAAAATATCTATTTCTGTTCAAGATGAAGAGTTTGGAGTGATTTGAGGATTCACAAATGAAGGCACAATTTTTATTCTTGGGTGAACTATCCTTTTGTTCATTCATTTCATGAACAATGTTGTTTCCTTCAGCCACGCACAGTTGGGTGTCTAGTGGTCTAAGATTTGCTGGACTTGAAGTGTTTGTGTTTAATCACATTATTATAGTGTCTGATTTATCCTAAAATTATAATGTTGCTTTAATATTACCTCAAATGGGTTTCCAGCATTCTGTAACGTTTGTACATGTGATGTTGGTTATAACCATGAACAGATTTGGTGCTGTGTATCTGGGTGTGTTGCTGTAGACTGTCGCTGACATTGCAGCAAAGACACCACTGAGGTGAGATAGAATGTGTTACAGAGTATTAACCCTTTACTCTCTATTCTAGCTAACACAGTGCATGTACATTTTGGATCGGAACACTCACACATATAGTATATATCTCTATTGTTATTATTCGTAAAAAATAATGTTAAACCATCATACAGCATAACCCTTCCAAAGAAGAAGACTTTAAAAGGAAAAATACACCTACTTTTACATATGAATAAATTATACATAGTAGCTTGCTCCTAACTCAGCTGAACCAGCACGGAAACTGAGTCTTCCTGTGACGTCAATTGTCTTTTAATAAGTAAAAACCTAGAGGATCGAATGAAACAGTATGATGTTGCAGTATGATGAGCTCTGGTTTACAGCACTTGGTGTCTTGTATTATCTGTTTCCAGAACATCCTTTCACCCCAATCAGCTTTGCTAGTAAAAAGTAACATGTTGTACTAACATTTTTGAACTTTTTTGTCTACACTGATCAACCCCTGCACTACTCACAAGTAGCAATGCCACTTTTGCTTTTTCGCTGAAATTAGGCTTATATGACCCCTCGGCCTGTGTCTGTGAAATACACGTTACATAACAGAATCTGTTAAATCGGATCCAAAAGTGCTGTGGCATTTTGCTGTGGCCTCTCCCAGCAGACGGCAGTATGTCATTCCTGACAGTAGTACATAAGATGAAACCCAGTGCCATTTACTGCAGTCTCTGCTCTCTCAGTGTCTGAGATACAAAGACACCTGCATGACAAGCCCTGAGACCCAGTGATAATGTGCTGACCAATGCAAGCTGCTCACAAGGCCCCTGTACATTATATATATCAAAATATTGTAAATTAAGCAATTCCTTTTTCTTTTTTACAGCTTTGGTTGTATATTTTTGCCAATTTTTATGCGAAATAGCTGCTTTTTTACGGATTGGTTGTTGGCTGGTCTCCTTGACAACCTCACTGTACTTTGAAGGCTGTTTGATGTTGGCTGCTTTGCATATTCAAATAACAGATTTGGCACGAGTGAATCACCAGTATGAAAACTATTCTAATTATGTAATTCTGCATTAAATGACTAAACATTTACCAAAATTCATTAGATTAAATATTACATTTATAGTAATGTACAATAAGTTACCAGAACTGAATCCGCAAATAGTCAAAAACACTTTTCATTTTACACATCATTTACACCTTTAGCAACATTCTTGTTCAGTGTTCATTACGACGCATTTTACCTTAAATATTAAAAGGTGCATTTAGTTGTATTTTAGCTAGTATTTGCATTTCGTTTTTTTTAAATACCAATACCATAATAGTGTTAGCTGCATTGCCATCTTTTGACGTGTATCAACATGATCATCTCAGGTTTTTTGGGTTTTTTTGGCAGCGACTATTTGCACTAACTGTAAATAGCTATAGAGACTATTTACACTAATTGCAAATAGAAATTAGGTGGTATTTACACTAAGTAAAAATAGCATCTTTTCTTAGCTATAGATGCTATTTACACCAAATGAAAATAGCAGCATTATATAGTGATGTGCTATTTACACATAGCAGACTTTTCTGCTCTTTATACTACTTATTGCAAATAGTGGCAATGTCAGTATTGTAGTATATATGCAATAACAACTTATTGAGTGTAAATTTTAATTTTAATTCAAATTATTAAAGGATGCCACGGTGGCCAGATTATTGGGACAATAAAGCCCCCTCTACTAATACCCTAACCCTACCCAATACCTTATTTTGAACTTTTTATTATTTTCTTCATTTTTATTAAAAAAGAAATGCTTTTCTGATTTGAATTGAAATTCTTAAAAAGGCAAGTTCGAACCCGGGTCAATTGTGTCAAAGTGAGTACCACACACATTTTAAGCCACTGGAACTGACAGCAAATGACCGTCTTTTGTAATGTTGACTGGCCCAATTCACATTGGTGGGTGGAGTTAGTGTAAATAGCCACTGCCAATAAGGCAGGCCATGTGTACTTAGTGTAAATAGACACTCAAATCTTTGGTTTATTAATAGCAGAGTACCTGGAGTATTTACTAACAGAGAAAACATGAAAAATAACAAGCCAGTAAAAATTATTTTTGATAAGCCTTTCTTTGCAAGCTTGTGGAAAAAAAAAAGCCATTTAAATTTTGCTCCCCCGTGATGTAGAAAAGGGAACTTATCAAAATATTTTATTAATTATACAGTGGAGCAGTGGATTTATTGATTTATTTACTGTGTATTACACTGCTACCACACAGATCTAATATAAGCAAGTGATATCTTTCCCAGCTGTTTACCTTTACAGACATAACCAACTGTTTTTGTAATTCATGTGTTTGTAACATTAACTTTCAACCTGATCTCATTACGAAAACGTACCTGTGGAAATTATTTTGCAGCATGCGAAATATGTACCGCCTGATAAATTTCATGACATATTTAATGTGAAATGTCCCGAGTGGCACTAAAACAGTGTTATTTTTTTTCTCCTGGAACAGACAAACATAAATATGCTACGTTTTATGTGACATTGGTTTTGTACGTGTCACCACAGTTTTGTTTTGCAAGTCATGCTTTTGACAGGATTCATACCCATGATTCAACATTCTCAGTCCAATTATAGGTGTTCAATGTTTTAACGCCTCTAGTGTTCATTTCTGCTGGAAACTGCAATGATACAGATTTTTTGGTATGTATTTAGCATCTTGCCAAAAAGTTCCCACAGGAACATTTTCGTCATTAGATCAGGTAGTAAACTTGTATTTGACAGATTAAGACACAAAAAAGAACTTAGTTCAGTACCCACATGCCATGTGACAGCTGCTTTCTTTGCGCGGTTTGGAAATTTGCGCCCAGAAAACCACATATCAGAAGTTTAAACTAATATGGTTTAAAATGCATGATTTCATGCAATGCATGACATTTCTGCTTCCACTCAAAATATCTGTAAAATTATGTAGTAAATAATCTGTGTGGTATTTTAAGTTGAAACTTCACAGATACACTGAGACATAAGCATATTGGTGACCTGAACCATAATAAAAAAACAATTTTTTTTATAATAAACTAGTGTTATTATATACAGTATGAGTGCACATCATTTAGAACACTCTTTACAAAAAGATGCAAAAAATTCTTATTAATTCTTATTAATAGATAAATTAAATTAGTACCAAACTGAATGAATAACTACATGTTATGTAACTGCAGTATGTTATGTAAATATAATTGGTGGTAAGTTGCCAAATTTCTTTTTTGCCATGACATGTACAAATCCCTTGAAAGTTCCCTTTGTGAGTTTTCATTAGTGAAGATTTGATTCATCTGTCAAGATCATTTTTACACATAGCAGGCTGGCCCCAATGAACAATGGCATTTGGCGTTTTCCTACTGGGGCCTTTACTTAAGTGTACAACCGCATCTCTTTTGATGTCTGTTACTTTCTTATTTCCTCTGTTTTTAGGTTCCAAGTTCCTTCGCCTGACTGAACCTCAGTAATTTTGATTTTGTATGTGTGTGTGTCTTTTGTCCTTCTTGCAGTTCCAAGGGTTTGACCTCTGACCACACAGCAGTTGGCAAAATCTTGGAAGCAACAGCTCTGCATTATGAGACTAGGCTGAAGAAGTGAAGACAAATTATGTGAGAATGTCAAGACATTGGCCTAAAGGGATTGCGAAACAACTATGTCCATCATTTGTCATTATTGTTAGAGCCATGAGTCAGTTGACGGTTTGGTGAAAACATTCGATTCTAAATTCTTTGCACTAAATTCTGATTAAGAATGATCTCGACACTTATTCTGCTAGAGGAAAGACTCATTATTTACCCAGCTGTCAGTTGTATAAGCGACTATGAGTGAGAAAGACCTTTGGGACTTCAACAGACACCACCTAGAATCAAGCAAAGAAACTGTCCCAGTCTGTTAGGTGTTGTGGAAAACAGGGCAAAATTTCCCCTCACAGCCTGGCCCTCCAGGACTGGTGTCATTGCTAATGTAATGCTTGTCATGGCAAGTGTGACTGCTGCGGAGGAGTCGGCAAGCGACCATACCACACCTGTAGTAAATCCACTGCCATTTGAACCCTCTACGACCTCCTCAAATGACCCTAGTCATGGACATGACAGCACTTCCTGCCCTCCAGCAGTACCTCCACCACCGCCTCCACCTCCTCCACCACCACCTCAGGCACCAGGCCATCCTCATGCTTCACGCAAGAAACGACGGGTACGGAGCTTCTTCTGGAAAACCATTCCTGAGGAGAAGGTTCGGGGAAAACCCAATATTTGGACTCTAGCAGTTAGACAGCAGCAGTATCAAATTGACGTGAGGACAGTGGAGGAGCTCTTCGGCCAGCAAGAGGAGGTTCGAACCCAGACAAGCAGTGGACATTCTCGTGCTGGAAGATCCAGAGGATCATTTAAAGAGAGCAAGGACGAGGTAAGTCAAACTGAGTAGAACTGAATCATCTCTTGGAATTCCTGCATTTAATGCTTGTGAGACAGTGTAATTTATTTTGTCTCTACAAGGTAGGCAAATGTTTTGCATTCCCAGCAGGCTTGAGATTGCCTATTTCAGTTGAATTGATTTTTAAAAATGACTGAAAAGCACAACTTGTGTTAGGAATTCCCAAGAATTTTAGCCAATACTGCCAAATATTAGGGATGCACCAATCTGAAAAGATAAGTCAGATAACCAATACTTAATTTATATCATATTAATCAATAAAATAATCACTTGCCTCTATGACGATATTGGCCAAAATTAGATATAAATCTAAATTTAGGCAATCAAATAACAGTATATAGTGGAGTACAATGGCAGATAAAAATATTATCCCACAATCAATTTCCTTTTATAAAAGCACAACGATAAATAGTGCTTTCTCTATTATTTTTTGCTCTTTCTCAGGTATAGCAAAAAATAAGAAATAAAGCTAACAGAAACTTTCTATTGCTGGATTATTAGCGTTATTTAGATTTTTGCTAAGACTGCTTTCCTTTCTGATATCTATCTAGTCTACAAGTCACTTTACCAGATACCATTAACTATCTTTAAATTCAACATGATTTTATTAGTAATTGTTTGTATTTTCACTTAAAGGGTTAGTTCACCCCAAAATTCTGCCATTAATTAATTAATCATATTGTTCCAAACCCCAAAGACCTTCTTTCATTATTGGAACACAAATGAAGATATTTTTGATGAATTCTGAGAGCTCTCTGAGCCTCCCTAGACAGCAACACAACTGCAATGTTCCCAGGTCCAGAAATGTAGCAAGGACATTGGAAAAATAGTCCATGTGACATCAGTGGCTCAGTCGTAATTTTACGAAGCTACGAGAATACATTTGTGCACAAAGAAAACAATGATAACATAATTTATTTAACAATTCTTGTGCCCGAGTTACAGTCTTCCACCATTTTGAAAAATGTATACCCGAGAACATAATCAGTGCAATCAGCATTGTTTACATTCAATAGTCAGCATGTACGTGCTGAATGTAAACAACGCTGAGTATATATTTTTTAAAAACTTCATTAATTATTTATATTACAACATTTTACTGTTACATATTTTTAAAAATTACCCACACCTATGTTGAACCTAAAGGCTTCTTTGCAATAACAAAAACATAATAGTGTGTTATAATACTGGTATTATACCAAAACTGGTAAACACATTAAATTTTTATAATTGAACACATTCAATTATAGATTAAACACAATAAAATCATCGTATGCATCCATTAATTATTGTATGAACTTAAAAAGATTATTTTATATTGATTTTAAATGAGTTGCCCATGCTGTAAAGAAAATGCTTAGTCTTTATGTTGTTAAATATGTTCTAAATACATTAAATATACATGTTTCGATGTCTGTGCAAACTTACAAAAATGTGGGCTAGAATGACACTTTGAATGGTTAGTTCATTCAAAAATGAAAAGCTATATATATATATATATATATATATATATATATATATATACTGTATATCTATACATTATATTATATGATAATAT
>JAUMHE010000042.1:2450720-2466248 GCA_032359235.1 Enteromius mattozi | reverse complement strand
GATATTTCAGTTTTTCTTTTTTAATAAATCTGCAAAAATGTCAACAATTCTGTGTTTTTCTGTCAGTATGGGGTGCTCTGTGTACATTAATGTAACTAAATGTACATTAACTTTCCGTACCCACTGTAGTTGACGTTACACATTGACATACAAAGTTTTTAAAATGGCTACTGTCAACTTTTGGGTTACCAACATTATTCATATCTTTTTTTTGTTCTGAATAGAAGAAAGAAGCTTATACAGGTTTGGAACAAATTGAGGATGACTAAATGATGACAGAATTTTTATTTTTTTTAGTCCTTTAACAGGATATGTAGAGTAAAATGCAGTCTAAAATCATGTCCCCTTGACCATAAGATATCATTTTATTGTGTAGTGTAATACACACCTAACCTTACCTTATGCTTATAAGTACATAGTAATTAAAGACTCCTAATATAAAGTGTAACCCAAAATAACTGCATTATATAAGTATATACATAACACACATCCTTGTGATGGTAAAGATTATTTTTTTCCCATCTTTCTTTTTTTTTTTGGATCATAGTAAGCGTTCATGTACTGTCTGAGCTGTCTGTTACATGGACCAGGCAGAGTCAAAAGTGGATTTTCTGGTTTATACTTCTTACTTATTTCCTCTTTCAGGTCCAATCATGCAATAGTAGAAGACATTCGTCTGGGCAACAGTAAGCAATATGGAGTTGAACCACTGAAAGAACTTCTCAAACTTCTACCTGAAGCAGAGGAGGTGAGAATTTGTGCCATATAGCCCCATTTTTGATGTGTATAGCACCGGCTATTAACATCTGCCTCGTCACAAATGGACATCAATGTATACAGGAGTAAATTAAATACAATTTGTATTATAAACAAAATAATTAAATCCCTCAAAGCACATTCGCTGGCAGTCAGAGATGCATAGCCACATCGCAATTGATTTTGCATAATGTGTCCCTGAAAACATCAAAAGACACTCATGTAACAAATAATCATTACATTAAAATAATGTTTTGATATGCATTGGCATACTGATGTGCTAAATGATGTATGTGGTCACAAACACAAGCCAACTATACTATTTTAGTATTATTTATATAATATTTTAGTATTTTATTTTTTAGTATTTATACACTTTATTTTAAAGCGTCCTTGTTACAGTGTATTTATACATGTAAGTAATTAGTAATATTAATTAATTACATGTACTTACTATAGGGTTAGTATAAGAGTTTGGTTTAGCATTAGTTGCATGTAATTATGCATAATTTATTATAATGCATGTTATTATAATAATAAGTACATGTAACATGTAACAAGGACACTGTAAAAGTGTAAAAATGTTACCAATCTGGTCAATACAGATGCTAATAAATATGTGTGTTATACACAGTCATTTATAAATTGCAGAAATTAAAATGTATACTAGGTTCATCACAACATAATTTATAATATGAAAAATGGACATTAAGTTTGATGCTTGCTGAAGATTATTTTTCCAACGTTATTAAATTGTTAGTGGTTTAATAATTAACATTAAGTGTTAGATGACTCTAGGTCACTATATTAAAAAGAATTGCATCTACAATAAATCCAATTAACTGATAAATTAAAATAGCACGAATACATTGGCCATCCTTAGTAAACATGCTTTCTCTTTGGATTTAAATCACATATATTCACTAGGTGAAGAGATTGAAGGAATTCAAAGGAGACCCAAATAAGCTGACACTGGTTGATTCCTTCATGTTCCTGCTGATTCAAGTGCCACGGTAAGAGGGGCACAAGCTCTCTCTTAACAATGAAATACAAACCTATGATTTCATAATACACAAAAGGCAGGTCAATTATTATTGTTTGTTTGCTTTTAAAGCTTTGATGTGCGTATTGAGGTCATGGTACTTCAGGAAGAGTTCCTTCCATCCTGTGCAGTCATGAGTCGTGAGATTAACATTGTGCGTCAGGCTACTGATGGTAAGTACATACATCTATATCATATTTTTGAGGATTTTTTTCTCTAATCTAGAGTAATAATTGTCAATTTTTCAGCTAAGCAGGCATACATTTTGACGTTCGTGCCTTTTACTTTGACTTCTGTGGAACATAATATAAAACTAAGTCATCTCATGCTCGCTGTCTCGTACACAAACTCATGATCCCCTGTAATTTGATACACTTTTCCAGTCCTTTTAAAAAGTCTGCTGTCATGAATGGACTGATAAATAGTAAAGTGAACTTTTAGCAGCATTCAGTTTTTGTTGAGTGCATTTGCTGAGTCATTTTCTGTCGCTCAGCTGTGCCCGTATTAGCCTCAGAAACCAATGGCTCATGACCTTTGAATGCTTCAACACTACTGAAACGTAAAGATTTGGCACTCCATTAATCATTACATTAATGCTGGAAGCCTTTAGCAACACTCAAATTAAGTTTTATTAATCTTGCAATAACTAGCCGTCTATTTTGATCTACACAGTAGATCATGCTGTCAGCACTCTTTTTCTAATTTAAATGTTGCTTCAAGTGTTCACATTTCCTTATAATGTCTTAGTCTGTGGATTGTAGGAAGAATAGTAATAGCATTTAGAGTGTTGTGTAATTTAACAAATGGCCTGTGATTATTCAGTTTCTATTGATTATTCCATAGAACTAATGACTTGTGAAGAGCTCCATGCCATTCTACATTTGGTTCTCCAAGCTGGAAATATCATGAATGCAGTAAGTCTTTTTTCTTTTTGTCTTTCCAGTGTTACGTACCCTTTACCCCTCATCTTCCCCCTTTTTTGTGGACATTTCCCTCAGTCCTCTTTTCACTACTTCTCCAAAACATTCCCTAATGTTTTTAAATCAGAAAGGGTAGATGGCTTTTACAGCATTGACCAGACATTGACTGATGTTCTCTGTGTGCTCATAGGGTGGCTATGCAGGCAATGCTGTGGGCTTCAAACTATCTTCACTTCTCTCTCTGGCTGACACAAAGGCCAACAAGCCTGGCATGAACCTGCTTCATTTTGTGGCACTAGTAAGTGAGACAGAACTAGATACACTGTAGATTTCTCCAGATTTAATTATATACTTTTGTAAATGTTTTAAGAAAAAACATATTGTAATAAACAAACATCTTGTTTTAACTGCTTTGACTTGGTTTTTTCTTTAACTTTTATCATAAAGGAAGCACAGAAAAAGGATGAGGCCCTTTTGAAGTTCCCAGAGAAGCTAACGCATGTTCAAAGCGCAGCCAGGTAACAACAGTATTAGCTTCTGATGCATATTGCAAAAGTGGACACCTTACATTGAGTTTATTAATACTGTATTAACTATTATTAAGACTACATATGTGTCAAACCACCATGTTGAGTCATTATGTACTATGAGCCCTTCCTCAGTCTTTCTCTGACTTGCTTACATTTTTATTGTTGTAGAATTTCAGTAGAAAATATAGAAGGAGAGTTTTCCTCTCTGTATGTCAAAACGCGTTCCTTGGAACAAAAGATTCAGGATGATGTTGAGCTGCAAAAGCAGCTAGATCCATTTTTGCAGGTAAATGAATCATTCCCTCAATTAGAATTTCATTTTTATTTTATTTTATTTATCTAACCTTTATATTTTCAATTGATTAGCTATAATAGATTAATGAACTTTTATGTCATTAAGAATGACTCACATGCTTTCTTCTTATTTGTTAGAGCTCTACACAGACCCTGCAGGACCTTAAACATCGCAGGCTGGACTTGCGCAAAGAGGGTAATGCCCTCATTGACTTCTTCTGTGAAGACAAAGACACCTTCAAACTGGATGAGTGCTTTAGAATTTTCCAAGATTTCTGCCTAAAGTTCAAAAAAGCTGTAAAGGTAAATTTCACATGACTAACACGCAAAAGATCAATTACAGAATAATTAAATAAGAACTTATTTGCAGCGAAATAAAGGGCCAGATTTAGTATCAGCTTGCACCAGTGAAAACTATAACATATATCTGTAAACACAAACTCCTATAGTGATCTCTTATCCACTCTTCTGCAGGACAACAGAGACCGGGAACTGAAGGAGGAAGCTAGACAGCGTCGCTTACGGGAACTGGAGGAGAGACGGTGTGCCTGGGGTTCAGCCAATACTGAGTCAGGTGGTTTTGGTCGCAGCAGCAGCGAAAATGATGTTGACGTCCTTACCAAAGAAGGCCTACTGGACTTCCTGCTGCAATCAAGACCTCAAAGCCCCCATAGTCCCCACAGTCCTTTGGGGCGCTCAGCTAGTGCCCGTCGTTACCATCACACAGAGCTGATATCTGGGTCTTCAGCAAGCGACTATACAAAATTCAGCAGCCTGCCACGTTCAAGCAGGAACCATCAGCGAAAGACCATGCCATGGCTTGTCTTACAGGATGATAATAGGGAGCTGGGTCCACAAAGTCAGGTTTGCCAAGAGAAGGTGGCAACTTCACCAAGGGCTGAGACTGAACCCATCAGTCCTTTGGCTAGATACTCAAGTTTTGGCTACAACATGAACAATGATCCCTACAATAATAATAACTACACTTCTCTCTCTGAAGGTGGAGTTACGCCTCAATTAAGTAACGCAAAGCATGTCTTTCAGGGGACGTCTGTTCAAAGTGTTGGACACATGAGTGTTTCTGTGGAGAAACACAAACTAGTTACTGGCCTTCAACCCTTTGAGATAACCAGCCAGATCAATAATAACAGTAATGTGTCTGTGGACAACCAGCATGAAGTGTTTGTAACAGATCTGGAAAGGGATGAAAACTCTCCTAAAGCATTTGTCCTTGATACACCCCCATCTAGCAGGAGTTCTGAGGAACCAGAAAAAGTATTGAATGACAAAAGGATCTCATCACAGAGAGAGGAAGCAGACACAAGTACCTTTTCCTCAACAACTTGTGACACCCCACTGCCCCTGGATCCCTCTGCATCCAGTAAGAAACCTGTGTTGTATGTCATGGACTGCACCGAAACCGATTGTTCCATTGTATTGGACTGTTCTGAGATTGAGAGTTCTCCTATCATAAAAGAAAGATCTGAACTTAACCCAAAGTCACAGGATGCCAACTTTCCAAGAGTTATTCAGGACACCAATTCTCTTTCCTCCAACTTTGAATCCACTGATTGTCACTTTGTGTCGACGTCAAGTGATGAACCATTTGCCGGAAGGGTCAATCAAGCATGTCCAGAATCAGTCAGCCCATCTGTAACTACTGAAGAAGCAGAGACAGATAGCTGTGACACAGCTGAAGGGCGAAGAGTTGGCGAGAAAGCAGTCCAGATCGGTAGCCCCAAAACAACACTTGTCAAAACCAAGACAACATCCAAAGTAATTACTCATGCCAGCCATCCCACAAGAAACCTCACAGTAACAGAGACTCAGAACATGCGCAAGGTGGTCCCCATTACAAGGCAGAATCGCTCTAGTAGCAGTATGAGGAAAGTCGAAAAACCTCCTGGACATGAGAACATTGAACCCAGGCGTCCACTTCGTGACCAAAGCATGCCAGCCAGGAGAGGCGAGAGGAAAGGTAGACCAGCGCGACATTCAAGCCTCCCTCCAGAAGATCCCAGGGCACAACGAGGAGCGACACCGAGCAGCTCTCGGTGGGCAAGGGACTCGACGCAACACAGACCCTCCATCAAGAAAACAAATCCTAAACCTGTTCGTAACATTTCAAAACCAGCACCAGAGGAAAAGATGTGTCGTTCTACAATGCGTGCCTTGGCCCAAGCTCAGGCCCAAGGAACCTCAGAAGTAGGTACACCTGACAGTCCCAAGAACACCCAGAAAAGTTCTTCGCCTTTGCCTAGCTTTGCTCGCAACACTGTGGCATCCTCTTCCAGATCTAAAAAAGACATGCCCTCACCAGCTGTAATAGGAACACCATCAAAAAGCTTAGCCCGATCTAGCTCTCAGAAATTGCCTGGTGGTAGAACGGACTCTGTCAGTAGCGGACCTTTGCCAAGGAGCGAGGATAAACTAGGGGGGTCTATTAGGAGGGTCCAGAGTGTAAAGGCTTCTAGTCGAAGCAGTGACACACCTCCCCAGCAGTCTGGACGAGAACACTCCCTTAAAAGTAGCAGTTTCTCAGAGAGATCCACACAGATTAGAGACTCCATCTCGAGCAGGACCAACAAACCCACATGGAAGTAGAGTGGACATATTACACTGTGGCTCTAAAAGCAATGCTAAACATGGATGATCAAAATTTTCTGCATATACTGAAATGACTAAAGAGGCACAAAACCTCTTAAATTGTTCTGAATGTATCTACAGCCTTTAAAATGTAGCTAAAGTTGTGTCGCTGGATGCTCAGTAAGAGCTTCAAGAATAACATGAGCTACTGTCACCATTTGACAGCACATTTAGTAGCACTTCCACATCCACACAAGGATGGTTTTGATGGCCTTTTTTAAATCTAGCTGACACATTATCAACTGTCACAGAAAACACATCAATCACAAATTGTAATTAGTGTTAGATTAACCCTATATTTTATAATCTATATTAATTCTACAAAGATCTTGTGAGCTGTTCTTACGAATTGCAGAGAACAAATAAAATAGAAGACAATTTGTCATATATACATATGCTTGCTTTATTTTATATAATGTGTAGTAAATGTAAATGTTGTACTGTTTACTAGGGTAATATTTCCATTAAAACAGCTTCATGAACACTCAAAGATTCATCCACATTTCACATGTGCATGACAAATCAAGCTGAAGACTGTTTGATGAATATGTCTATGAATGTTATCCAAATACACCTTAGTGTAGCTGATGCAATGAGTACTACAGCTAGTAGTTTGAAGATGCCTCTCCAGTGATGTTTTTGGATATGTTCAAAACTTTTGCTGCTGAGTTGCTTGTTTTCAATTTGCCTTTTATGCAGGGTACATGCTGCTGTACACTGTCTTGCTGCTGATGACACTGTATTTGTGACTTTTCTGTGAATATACTGCTAGCTCTTTCTTGTTAAAGCCATACTGTTAACCGGGAGTGGCAAAACCTGGTGCTAGAGGAAAGGCTCAGACTTTTGAGAAAGCACATACACTGTATGCATCAAATATTCTCACAGTATCTGCTTGTAATGAAGTTGACAGGCAGTCGACAAAAGTATGTGTTGCTCAAAACTAACAAATCAGTGTTAGAATAAGAAGCAACACTTTACAATAGTTTCAATAGTTCACATAAAAATTACAATTAACAATATTGTATCTAATTAACATTAATGTATTATTATTAAACATGAATTAACAATGAACAATAATATATTAATAAATTAACACAAACCTACTGTAGATTAATACACACTATAAAAAAAACATTGTTGATGTTCATTGTTAGTTTTAGATGCCTATTGCGATATCTATTAGAACAATAAAAACTAAATGCATTAACAAACTGAACTACATTGTAAAGTGTTACTGGTTAAGAATAATTTAGTGATGATTAATACAGTGGTAAAAGACGTGCAATATGAAGTATTTGGTGCACAGGAAGGCTTTTACATGCTTTTACCCTTCTATGTTTGTGTGTCTACTCCTTCTCAAGCACCCACCACGATGGTGAGGGAGTATGTAAATGATATTCTTAAAATGAAAGAGTTTGAAAAAATAATAATTATAAAAACAATACAAATGTATGAATAGGTAAACAATGTCAGCTGTTGAAATCTGATGTCACACTATGACAACACAAAATCCTTATTTCTACCTCTAGAATCATATTTGCCACCTCTGGTTCTTACATTCTGATGGCTCACTCATTAAGTGAATCATTGGCTTTTCACAAAGTTCTGCAGGTGTACCTCAGTTACAATGTACAATGCCTTTTTTTTCTTAGAAGGGTATATGTATTGACATTCTGTATCTGTATATTTAGCGCTGATTGGTTAACATGCTTTAGAATACATCCATGGCAACATGGTCTAGTCTGACACAATGGAATCCTTGTTCCAGCTGTAGATAGGAGTTAACCTAAAAAAAACAAATAATAATAATAATAATAAATAAATAAACTAGCAAAATTTGGAGCAAAATCATTTTAAGCTATAACTTAAAATGAAACCTTATGTGCATTTGTCCAGGCAGACAGTTGGGCATATATGTCAATGTGTTGTACCTTTTATTGATATTGCTTGAATTTTCTATTTTAAATGTTATTTCTGAGCCCTGTCCTCTGTGATTGTAGAATTACAATCAATATAAGCTAATCAATAAAATACATGTGAAAATATATTTAAAATAATTTCAATTTGCTGATTTTGTGAATTACATTGATGTGCTTATTTTGTGGAAATATATATATATATATATATATGGTAGAATACTACAATGGTAGTATTCTACTTTTTTCTCTCTTTTTTTTCACCACGGTTCAGTTGAACCACACCTAGTGTTTAGTTGTGCGGGTGTGCGAGCAAGAGAGACATGCAAATGAAGCATAGCAATACAAACAAAAAGAACGAATCTCAGAATCACCCAGATAACAGCAAAACATCGGACAGAACAAAAAATATCACACTTTTTGCGCGCCCTCTACTTTACACTTAGTTTTATGGGGCATTTTGTCACCCCATGTATCGCATGTTTTCCAGCCAAGGGCAAACACTCTTTTCCTCTGAACTTCGTTTTAAACGTTTCCCGTACTAGAATGCCACCTGCTGGTCATTCATTGAAAAAGCATAAAAAAGATTTGGGCTTTTCCCACAGCCTGCCTTTTATGGTGGTCTTTCTTTTGGCCCATAAGTTGCCATGGTAATGGTGTTCCAGTGGAGAACCATTTACCCTTAAAGGTACTTTAATTTGTACTACTCTAAATATCAAACTACAGCTTAACTTAGTAAAAACAACTCTTTCCATGGCACGTAAAGGGATAGTTCATCTTAAAACAAACAAAAAACATTACAGGAATAATTTATAAAGAGGTTAATGTAGATAATTTGTGTGAATAATCACATGTATAGATTAACAGTGTAATTGGTTTGTGCTTGGCCCTGAACAAATATTCACCGTTTATATTAGATCTTATAATAAATGGTCGGTCTACTTAACTATACAGAGGTAACATGTATTCTTCATCGAACTTGTGTTTAAATACGACGATATTCATTGTGCTTGTAGGACACTGGCTGTTACCAAAACCAAGATAATAAAACCTTAGGCAGCTACTAATGCAGTACAATTTATATTCAGCAGGAGGCGCCACAGCATACAATAAAAGCACAATCTGAACAAAACTATTTCCAGTCCACGTCATCCCATAAAAATAGCTGTATAAATTTTGGAAACGAGTAAAGCAAGTGAAGTGTCTAGCTTAAAGCATAAATCACACGGAATTATTGTAACTAAATCAGGCATTGACTTGAAGTGTTACCAGCTCTCCAGTCAAGAAATGTTATGTTTATAAAGTGGAAATTGATAGGTTTGTAGACGCTTTCTTCTCGTGGCAAGACGGATACGTCATGCTGCACGTGAACAAAACTCCAGCTGTGGTGAAAGTTGACACTGGAGCAATATAATGTAGGTTAATGTAAAATGAGACGTTTAAACAAGATGCTAACAACCAAGCAAGGGAGGCATATTAAATGAATAGTTCACCCAAAAATGAAAATTATGTCACCATTTACTCACATACAAGTAGTTCCAAATCTGTACGAATTTCTTTGTTCTGCTGAACGCAGAGGAAGACATTTTGAAGAAAGTTTGTAACCAGGCTGTTTTTGGTCACCACTGACTTCCATAGTAGGAAAAAAAATACTATGGAGAGTGGGACCTGTAACCCGAAGGTCGCCGGTTCGAGTCCCAGGCAGGGATTGTGGATGGGGGGGGTGAATAACTCTATCCACCTTCAATACCATGACTGAGGTGAGACCCTTCAGCAAGGCACCGATCCCCCAACTGCTCCCTGGGTGCTGTCACATTGGCTGCCCACTGCTCCGGGTGTGTGTTCACGGTGTGTGTGTGTGTGTGTGTTCACTGCTATGTGCACTTTGGAAGGATTAAATGCAGAGTACCAATTCCAAGTATGGTTCACCATACCTGTCCACAAGTCACTTCACTTTCACTTTTGTGACCCAAAACAGCTTAGCTTAGTTAAGCATAAGGCCAATCAATGACAAATATATGATAAGAGAAATATCTTTTAAAACCAAATTTAAATGAATGTGTCAAGTTCTTAGAAAAGTAGTGTATTTATATGGTTTAATATGGTTTTGAAAAAAAATCATTAATTGAATATGTGGGTAACATTACGCGTTGGAAAGTCTGGATAAATATGAAAGAAACAAACCATGTATCACAGAACAGATCATAGAAGAGACACAATTTAAAATGAATTTTGGTTTCATGAAATATGTCAGTAACTGAGAATATCCTCCTGTATCCTGACAGCACTGATTTTATTCTTTCAAAACATTCAGCAAACATGAAAGGCCTCATCTATGATTTATTTATATTTTATTCCCAGCTCACAAAGAACTGAAAAATTCATGTGAAAATGGTCTTACATGAAGCGTTTTAGTGGGAGTAGTCTGCAAGATGACATTCACCTTGAATGCTGAGTGCAGTGCGAATAGTTATTCTCTCGACAAGACTGTTATAATTCTATGCAAAAAGGACTTATAAGACTACTGGATATCTACATGGTAAAAGTAAGTTTTAAACGTTTCTAATGCATACCATACTCAAATTATTATTTTAAAGACAGGTAAAAATGTTGCTGTCACAAATATCATCCATCACGTCATTACACTGGAGCTTTTACAATGAGCTGTGGATTGATTTTGTTGTTGTCTTTGACATATTGTATTTGTTTTATATTGAATCACTGAAAACACAGTATACATTCATGTTTTTGCTAGCAGGAATACTCAAATCCTTGTACTACACAAAGCCATGCATGAGAATAATAGCATGGCTTCGTGTTAAATGAGTTAGTGCTTCTCTGATATAATTTATTGTAATATTGTTAAATGAAAGAAGCACACTGTAAGTTCTCATTCTGTTTTTAAATGGTTTATTTACTATTGACTTGAGTTCCAGTTTATATTGTAATGAATGTCAGTGTCGTTGTGCCAATAGACTAGTGACTGACCTTTATTTTATTCTCATTAAAGCGATCAGATTGGTCAAATATGATTTTATTTTGGCCATACATGGGGTGACAAAATGCCCCACAAAACTAGTCAGGAGCTTTATTTATAAATAGGTAATACCACATACAAGTACTGTATGTTTGTATATGTATGTATTTACTTTCAATGTTACATGTATAAAGGCAGATTATTGTCTTGAATGCTTGTGTGGCTTTAGTGTTTATATCTTAAATGATTTTCATGGGAAGAAAAGGCCAGTTATAGATATTAAATTCATTGTTTAATTCAGAGTGTAATATAATTGTAATACATTAACATTATTTATAAAAAAAATAACAGTTAATTTATAAATTACATTCAGCTTGGTTTAAATATTGCCTGGGAGACTAAAAATAGCTGGCAAAAGCTACTTCAGGTTCTGGTTTAATATTGAATGAACAGAAAGAGCTTTTCCTGTCAAACTAGGACTATACAGCTAGAGACATACTGCACATTCTCAAAATACTGGATAAAGTTCTAAAAGAAACACAAAAAGGCCCTCCTCTTGTTTGTAATATTTTAGTTTACTGGCAGAGTTAGCCCCTGGTGGGTACTACAACTATTATGTCTGTTATGGTATACTGTCAGTGTTTATCAATAGCCTCTAAGTTCAGAATTTTTGCTGTAGTTTTTAAAGAAACATAAATAATGGTATATGAGACAAATCCTGTTTTTTTTTTCACATTTCACTAGTACTCACAATGGAAAATATTACAACTAGACAAAGTCATATTTAATAGAGGCACAAGCAGCAGTCATCTGAATCCAGCACCCAACTGTAATACCAAAAGTATTACCAAGGATTTTTAGGTAAAATAAGTGAATACATACACAGTATTACATGAGTGAATATTATTCTTTGAACTGGATTTAAAAACATTCGGTGATGATGAGGTCAATATTCAGACAGAGACTGCTTAAATCTAATGTGCAATGTTTTGTAGAAGCGCATCAGGTAAACTCTTAAAATAGTTATATTAACAGCTCAAAGGCTACAAACATTTAGTGTTTTTGTACAATGATTAGATAAAACTGCTTTCTGGTGTACAAAAACATACAGATGTTCATTGGTGCACTAAATCATGTATTTAAATTATTACACAAAAAACATTTTGTCATTTTACTGAAGACATGTTACAAAATCTTCAAAGGGATACTGTAAAATTGTCTCTATTTTAAATGGACAGCAATGTATTGGTGTAATGTGCTAGCTACTTGAAAAACAGGTTTTCAACATTATTGGGATATATGCTATAAAAATTAAATCAACATTTAATGATCTGTAAGCATTTCACAGATTTCTCTGTATATTGTGTTTAAAATATAAGCATGAAAGTTGGCACAATTGTACAGATTAGGGTAGCCCTATAGGTATCCCACACTACAGGCCCGTCATGTAGGCTACACTTCTTGTACTTCTTTGCTCACCACTAGGTGTCACTGTTGCCTCAAAACTGATTCATGAGGTAAAACATGCCCTCATCATTACCCTTCTGACAAAGAAATGTAGAAATAAATAAATGTGAAAATAGATAAAAGTGGAAATAAATAAATGTAGAAATAAATAAAACAAAAAAAAATAATGTGGGGGAAAAATACATAAATAAGGAAATAAAACTGTAAATATATAATTTTATATATATATATATGGGTTTGTTAAATCAGTTTGTTGAGATCAGTTATGGAGTTATGGAAAAAAATACTAATCAATCAGACAATAATATTATTTATTTACAAATAATCAGTACATCTTCAGCTTTAATGCACGTTTAACATATTTCCATCCCAAACACTGAATTCCCTTCTGCAAATTGAAAAATATTAATAATTAAAATTTAACCAAGTGCAACAAAAACATTACACATATAAAACAAATAAATATATATATATATACACACACTTGATTAACAGTATTATTTTGAACGGTGAAAAACAAAATCAACATTCTTTCAAAATCAAGAAGGCTATATAATTTAATCAAAATATATCATCTTTTAAAAAATCTGTTGCATTATAAAAATCTGTTCAGTATTTACAAAAAATCTTAAATAATTATTCTCCACAAGATCAGCTGACTATGTGAAAATCTGCAAGTTTAGCTGGGTTTGTTCATTTTAGAGGGTTGTTTAATCGCTCTTTACACTTCATTTTTGATGTTTGTGAAAACAACAGGAAAGTAGTACTGTCAATTTCATGCACCCTGAGGTGAATTCACTATTTATATATAGTCATATTCTCTATGCAGTACTTTCTCACAGACACTCTGCAGTCCCACAGTTTTTGGAATGTGAGCTTGGTTGTAGTTCTCCCTTCTGAGAGTGTCTTGTAAAAGTGAACCTGACTTAGCAAATGAAATGCAGTTTGTCCTGGAAGCAGTGGGACTCCAACAGTGATCTGAATGGCCCAAAGTCTTGCACTCACTTGTACATGCCCACAGACCTTGAGAAAGAAAAAGAATATCATTATTAATGAGTACAGGCCTTTTTCCCTTTTGAAACAGACGTTATGACAATGTTATAGGAAATGCTTATAGTGGAACCCACAAATCTCTGTCAGATTATATTAAAATATGCAGAACCTTATTTGGCTCTCCATAAAACCACATTCCTGATATAGATAACTGTTTGCTGTGTTCTTATAACTTTAGATATATATGTGTGTGTGTGTGTGTGTGTGTGTATATATAGCAAAGATGCTTGTTCACACTAAACTAAGCAATAAAATAGGCATCTATCTACAGTTCCTAGCATCAACAAAAAAAGGCAAAAAGGAACATTGTGAGGAAGTGAGGAAATCAGACACTAAATTACAAAGTAATTGATACATTTAGCTTGGAAAGGGTAACATGAACACTGATTTAGACATGGTTTATACCTACCATTCTGAACTCTGTTTTGATGCTCGTCTTTTCTCAAGCCGTCTCCGCTAATATCTGAATCACTATCATTATAGTCGCTGTCTCCAATCCCGCTGTCCTTTCCACTATGAGGCTCTGGAGCTGACATAGTTGCGTACGAGGTGCCGTTCCAGATTTTAATTTGTCTCATTGCATCTTTACCATAACTAGGTACAGTGGAAAACCCCTATTAAAATAAAGCACAGTATTTGATTAGAACCATTTAACAATATCAAATGGTAAAATTGACATTCTTAGGCATTAGGCTTACTGTACCTCTGACTTGACACCGCGGCTTTTGTCCCCTAGTTCACACGGACTATCTTCAGAGACACACGTGCCATCTTCAGAGCTGCAGGATATGTCACTGCCTCTCTGGATCAAGCCCGAAAAAGTTGTCGTGTTTGAGTAAGGGTGAAGATCGAACCCAATGTCACTGTGAATTGAAATGAGTGGGTCGATGTGGTTTCCCTTGGTCTGAACTCTGTCCTCCTTTCCAGAATGGCTGTGACCTCGATTGTCCACCTTTCGTTTATTACAAGTGGACGCTATTATAATAATGGCTAGAAATAGTAGCGTGCAGCTCCCCGCCAGTACGACAATTATAATGATCGAATGATCCCCTTCCTGAGCCTCTTCATCAGTTTTGCGCATGAATACATTGCGATTGCGGCCACTAGGGAGAGATCCCGCTATTATGAAATTGATAGTGACTGTTGTAGTTAGAGAAGGTCTCCCGTTGTCACTGACAGTTACTGTTATTCTCAAGTTTTCGTAAACGTCGTAGCTGAGTTCATGATTCAGATAAATTTCTCCAGTGGCGCTATTTATGGAGAACTCAGAGGCGACAGCTTCGGGTATTCTGAACGACAATTCTGCGTTGACACCTTCGTCGGCATCCCTAGCTTGTACTTGGGTTATGACGTAACCTGAAGGCGCGTCTTTGGGCAGAAGAACCTCGGCAGAATTATTAATTAGAGCAGGCTGTGTGATAGAGGGGGCGTTGTCGTTCTGATCAACTATTTTTAGATTAATGATTGCGCTGCTTTGGAGTTGTGGCGATCCTCCGTCGCTTGCTTGAATGCGCAGCTGTAGCTGTTTGAGGACCTCAAAATTGAAAGTTCTGAGCGCATAGAGCGAGCCTGTAGCTGGATCTAGAGAGACAAAGGTTGACACCGGAGAGCCTATGATGTTGGTGTCCAAGAGCTTATAGGTAATTTTGCTGTTTTGCCCCAGGTCGGGGTCTCTGGCCACCAAAGTTGTGATATATGCGCCTGGCGCGTTGTTCTCCATCACGGAGACTTCAAAGACTGGTTTACTAAACACAGGGGCGTTGTCATTCTCATCACTCAGTCTTATAGTATACTGCTTAATTGTTCTGAATGGAGGTGATCCCAGGTCTTCGGCTACAACCGTTAGGTTATACTCTGAAATTTTTTCTCTATCAAGCGAAGACGTCGTTACAATCATGAAGCTGTCCTCGTAGGCTTGCTGGAGTTT
>JAUMHE010000042.1:2429585-2441230 GCA_032359235.1 Enteromius mattozi | reverse complement strand
CACTTGGATGGGTTAAATGCAGAGCACAACTTCCTAGTATGGGAAACCATACCTGGCCACATGTCACGTCCTCCTCCTTCCTCCTTCATTTTCTGACTATATTACATTACTGTAATGTCTTTCTGTCCAAAACAACGAGGTTTATTCCTGCAATGACATTTTGCTATAATGTATAATCCGTAATCTGGTTTTGTTTTATTACTGAGTAACATAAAATAATGTATGTAAAAAGACTTTACTTACTTCTGGGTACAATTTTGTACTCTAAATAAATATATTTAAGTAGGAATACACGTGTATACACATACTGTACTCGACCTGAACTACAGTAACTCTGAAATCCTCTCATCCCTGCTGCGTGGTTAGTGAGTTTAACCAAGGTTTAACCCCACACCTCACAAACCAGTTCCATTCCCCCGCCCTAATTTAAAATACACCCTTGCGATTGGCCACAAACCGCGGCTAGTCAATGTAACCCCGCCCTTACAGTCACTCAAGCGTTCCGATTGGCCACTTTCTACGACTCCTCCCTTTGGCTTTTGACAGCTGCTGACGGCGCAGTGAGTTTTGTTATCCGTGACTCACGTTTCAGCGAGAGAAAAATGAGTGGACAGATAGAGACAATCTGACGCTTTTATTTGGTGGAATTAATCGGCTTGAGCAGGAGTGCAGACATGGAGTTCGCGTAAGTACTTTCAGCAATAAAGAGAAAACAGATTTTTTCTATCATTGTGTTTCTGTAATAAGCTCTCTGCAACGACAGGAACATGTGCATTTATACTCACTGTGGCTGAGAGCTTTGGACACTATTTTTGTAAATTATGATGCATGCAACAGGCTTCTTCAACTTTGTATGGCACAGAAGATGATTTTTTATTTTTTTATTTATTCATGAAACATTATTTATTATTATTATTATTTATTCATGAAATTATTTGTTCTGGTGTTTCGCACAGGTTGTAAATTTGTGTCTATGTATCATGATAATATATAAACAAGGGCTACATTTTAAATTACTTGATGGTACTTTTATTAGGCTTACAACTACAATTTTAAATCATTTTCAGGCACTTTATGATTAAAATATGTTATTATTACAACCATATATTTTACTAATTTACTAATATTTTCAGAAATCACAATTTCCATGTATGACTATTTAGTATAGTAGTAAATGCATTCTAAAAATGTTAGATCATAATTCCTAATGTAAATGGTATGTACATTAGGAATTATACGATCCACCGTTTTCAGAATACATCAACATTACTGTACATGAGCCATTTTCTTTTGTGGTAATTCATTGTAACGTGACAGCTCTGCTCCCTTCCTGCATGTCTGGAAAGAGTTTATCAACACTTGCAGACTGTGCACTGACGCCTATTCAAGGAAAATATGCCACTCTGATATAAGACGAAGTGTGTGTGTGTGTGTGTGTGTGTGAGTTGTTGATGTTACTTTTCGACAGTTAGACAAGACCTTAGTGGTGATCCTTGCTCGCCTATTGTAATTCACTCAGAGGTTGCAACTTTAATGATCACTGTAATGTATGTAACTAGTTGAAGATGCTGCCACACACACACATGCACACACACAGTTGTAATAACAGCTTTCTTTAACTCTGCGATACTTTCAAACCAGCAGTTTGTCTGAATTAACACGTAATTTTAGACAACCATTGTGGAGTACTGCTTGTCTTAAGCAAAATGACCATGCGAAAGGAAATGCAGATTATAAACAAGATCAGTTTAACTTCTTGGGCCGTAGATCACACACACTCAAGCAGATAGGCCTTCTCAGGAAGCTGATTGGCCCAGTGTCCTGGTTTGCATACAGGAAGGCAGTGGCTCATGATATTTTTAGTGGCACTAAAGACAGAATGTTTTCTAAAATTTGAACACTGAAAGGAATCATTAACCATAATTATGCATCCTCTATGCTGTGCACAACCTGTGTGATTATTTATTATTTTTTGATTGAACATGAAAGGATAAATTTGGTAAATCCTAGCTGATCTTTTCCAAAGTGGACGGTGATTTAAAATACTAGGCCCAAAAAAGGGCCGTAAAAGTAGACGTAATGTTTTGTGTGGGAACAGAATGATATTTAAGTTATTATAAATCTGCTACAAACTGTCACATATGCAAAAACAAATGGTGCTCCTGCACAGTTTAGTCTCTTCCGCATTTATTATGGTGTGCTATACTGTTCTCCACTATGCAATATGCTATATGCAAATAAAGTTCTGTTCTCCCGAGTGTCATGATTTAAATTGACACTTGAGTGATATATGTTTCATGGTTTCATTATAATTAATTTTAATATGTAGAGTATTGAAAAATTGTCATTTTAGACCAAATTTAGACATACCAATGATATTTGAGGTATGGAGGTTGTTGCTGAGGTCACATTATGTCCATTAGTTAAACCAGGAGTATTTGCCCAAGTATTGTGTCTGTACAAAAATACTGGTTTCATTTGGTTACTGATTATTAAATGGAAGAACTGAACTACTTTCATTTGTTCACATAGGCTCTTTCATTGGCTGAACCTAAACAAGGTTTTATTTTCCATAAAAACTATTACATGTGTTGTCCATTTCTGAACCGTCTATGAGTATTATATTGTTAACTCAAATCTTCTTGATGGCTGAGTAGGCTACGGCATAAATCAATATTGAATTGGCATAGGGTGAAATTGACAGATATGGAGTGCATCTGTGTCTACCCTCTGTCCTCATACTGAAATCATAGACTCAAAGGCTGTGGATAAACGAATTTGATTTGCATTATTACTATTATATATTCACATATTTTTTCTGGTTAATAAAATCTGAATTTGACTAACCTGAACTGAATGAGCAAAGTTGCCATTCCTCTTGTAAAGTTATGGCAGGATGAATGAGGAGAACTTACTATTTTTACTATAGTGTTGTCGTTTCTGCCTGTGTCTAGTGTTGGCTGTCACACGTGCCCTGGCATTGTGTGTGTGTGCGTGAGTCTGGGGTCAAGCCCCGATGAGATGATTAGTGCTGATGAAAGTGGTGGAGGAGGGGCCGTGTAAAGAGTCAACCTTGTGTGACATGGATTGTGATGGGCTGTGAATGTATGGCAAAGGTCACATGTCTATGCATATTTCCTTTACCCTTTCCGTTAACTGTACTTTTACTTTTTTGTGTGTGTGTATTTATTAGTTTAATTTTTTTTAATTCAAATTTTCATTGCATTAATCTGCATTTGCAAATACTCCTGCTGTGTGACAAATATTACATAGCCGTTCAATTATTTAAGAGCTCATAAAAGCTTCAGACTTATTAATTATAATTACTAGTGATTCACAGAAATGATTTTTTAACTAAAACACAGAAACCGTTTAATCAAAAGGAAAGTTCTTTTAATAATCAATTAATTATTCAAATTTATGTAATAATCAACACTCAAACACAATGATTTGTACAAACGTTATTCATTAGGCAGTTTTTAAATCAGCCTTTTAATAATAGATGCGGTACTACAATTTGTTGTTAAACAGCATAAACATGTAACATTTAAACTTGTTTTCATGACAGCTTTATCTAAACATACATTAAATAGCAGGTTAAGTAAAAATATAGGGAATATGTAAGTATATTTATGCTCTGTAACACTTTATTTTTATGGTCCCTTTTGAGCATTCTGTTGACAATTAGTAACGTTGCAGCTACAGTACATGTCGACTAACTCTCATTAGAGTATTAATAGACTGTCAGATTAATATCTGATGGTCTCCTAACAGACATTCTACTGACTATAAGTAACTTTGCAAGTAGATGTCAACTTATTCTAATCCTACCAGTCTACCAATGCTCTACTAACACTCTGAGGTAGGCGCAATGTTACTTATAGTCAACAGACTGTGTTGGCCTAAACAAGAAATTGCTGTTTTAGATGAAAATTTTGGTTTGCCAAAATTTCAGTGCGTTGCTGATGTCTACAATCTACGTGTAATGCTTTTGGAAAACGCAGCCCTGTTCAGTTCAGTTTTTTGTTAGTGAACAGTTACATTTAAATAGTTTGGTACTTCTTAATAGTAGGCTTAAAGCACTTTACATGTTGGAGTGTTATATTTAAGGTGCATTATAGTGAATCAATAAATGAAGCAAGAAAGTATAAGCACCCGCTGTTTAAAATTGTTATTATTTTTTTTAGGTTTTGACACACAAAGGCACAACATCAGTCACTTTTCAGTGATATTTTATGCTAATTATGGTGATTTCTAGTAACAGATCTTCAATGTAATATACATTTTACATCCTGTTTAATACATTGTCTCACTGTATTCACTTTTTCAGATGTCCTACATGAACTAGACACTAATATTTTTGGAACATGTGACATTTTGTTCAGGATTCCTTTATGAATAGAAAGCTTAAAAGAACAGCATTGATAATAAATCAACATATTGGAAGGATTTCTGAAGGATCATGTGACACTGAAGACTGTGGTAAAGTCTGAGGAAAATTCTGATTTGCATCACTGAAATAAATTACATACAAAAAAATAAATAAAGTGGCTTTTTTATTTAAAGAATAAACCAATCCAATGTATAATTGACATTTGAGATTTAATACCATAAAGCAATAAAGGTTTTTCAGTTAGTGTCTTCAACTTATGTTCATGTTAAAATATAGCATGCAGTTGCTTCAAGCGATGGTATAAACATCATTCAGTGTAAATTGTGAAAATCATAATTAATAATAGCAATTACATTTTCAATGGAATGATCAACAGTTATGATTTTTATGATTTTCTGGTGAACATGAACATGACATGTTCCATTTTACAGCATATTCTTATAGCACAACTAAACTGAGAGTTGACCTTTTTCCTGCTACAACAGTCACTGCCCTCTTCCACCACCCTTCTTTCAGAGGCTGGAGGCCCGCATCTTCGACATCTGATGACCCACACACGGTCATTGATTGGTTTCTCTCCCATGCAGTCTATCCTGCTGTATGCTGACAAACTGCAAATGCTCAAAAAACACTTTCCACTGTTCATATAGTATATGGTAAACTTATTACCTCTAAATGAATTAATGTAGTTTAGATGTTGAAAGTCCATATTTATATAGTCTTGTGTAGCCAGACCTTCAGACTGACAGCAGAAGGTCTGGGGACTGTGGCCGCTTTAAATGGTCCAGGCCCGCCCAAGAGGCCATATAACTGACAGGTAAAGCAACCAGTCACATTTCATTTTGTGCTGCGTCATGTTTATGGGTGTGGAAATGTGTCCACAATAACAGACCAATGTGTGAACCTCTTGGACATATTTTAAAGAGTTTATGCCACATACTTTTGAAAATCTAGCATAAGCGCTCACTGTCACAGTCAACAGCTTTGTTCTTCAATGAGCTGGTGGATGTATGGTGAATGCTGTTGTATTGATTGTTTAGGAAGATCAATAAGTGTTTAGCCTCATATGTTTAGCCTAATTTAAACTAAACACTTGCAGTTAAGCTTCTTTAACAATGGAACCTAGTTTAATACATGTACAAGTAAGAGTTTTACTCAAAACCCTTCTCTTCATTAAGTTTTTGTTGTTTGGACCGATGTGGTCAGGGTCTTGGTCATCACCATGGTCACTGGTCAGTATGGCTGTGTGAAGCTAATGTGGTCAATTGCCAAGGCGGGTAATAAACAAAACAGCTGAGCTCAGTGTCTGGAAAGCCCTGTGATGGGCTGGATGGTTTAGAACAACATCATAGCAGAGCTGAACTGGATGTTTGGCAGTGATGCTTTGCTAGCTACAGTATATGCTGAAGAAAACTATAGGATTTCTCTGTAGAAATGACAGTGAGTAAACCCAAACATGAAAGTTCTGTTTAGAGCAATGCACATTATAATGTGTAATATAGTAATATCTTATACTGATGTGTCATAATTGTTTTTGCTTTGATTATAAATATTTATGTTTTTTGTTAATGTGTCTATCAGTTATGCAAGCACTCAATGTGTGTGTGTATATGGAATAGGCTTCTGATATCAGAAATGGTGTTGGTATTATAGTGTTTAAATATAATTTTTGAGTGATTGGAAAATTAGAAATACTTGCAGATATGAACTGTATATGAATTTATGTCTTTTCATTTATGCTTTTGGTCTATTTCAGTAAACCTGTTTTTTCTAAACATTAGGGTTGCACTGATAGCAAAATTTCAGTAGTGTTAAAATTTCAATAATTATTTTAGTGCAAATAACAAATATTATAATATCATAATTTATTCACTCTAATGTCATTCCAAAACCCATAACACTGTCATTCATCCTCAAAAAACAATTTCTGTATCTCAATTGGAAATCCATGCACTTTCAGAATGTGCAACCAAAACCTTGATGCTGAAAAAAGTTCATAAAGACGTTGTAAACATAATTTATATGAAACGAGATTTTTAAATCAATTCTTCTGGAGAGACATTTATATGATGAATGTAGGCTTTTATTCACATATAAATATGAAATATGGCATGATTTATGCTTAACACCAATGGTTTCGTCTTTATGAGCTTTATGCTCTATGATAAGTGTTGATATATGAATAATAGGGATATGGGCTGAACAATACTTTTTTTGCAGTATATATACATTGCACATACTGTATATGTTTTCTTTATAATTATAAATTTATAAGTCATATTTATAATTTCATATTATTGTTTGCCGTGTTAATGTTTTAAAATATTAGTAAAAAAATATTTATATCTATATAATTTATATATATCCATGTAAATAAAAAAATATATATTACTGGCATATAATAATTAAGCAATTTTATTGGTTTGTTATATTACCATTTATGAGGGACAATACTAGTATAAAAAGTTTTCTTATGATTTTGATCATGCCTCCCATAAAGGTACTTTTCATACACAAGGAGTGTGTTCAAGCCGAGACACACAAGTGGTTACCATGTAAATGAACAATAGCTTAATATTTATAAACTAACTTTTATTTTATGAATTAATAAAGCAGATTATTTTTGCTTGATGCTTTGATACATCTGCACGTGTGTGTGTGTGTGTGTGTGGAGCAAATCTGTCTTCCCCATACAATGAAAATGAATGGTGACCACTGATACTGTTCCACATCTGTTACACTGTATGCTTGGACATTCCTCTCAATATCTTTTCTATATCTATTCCAAAGAAGGTGATATATATAGTTTTGGAATGACCTGAGGGTGAGGTTTTTTTCCCCTTCAGTCAAATCACATTTCTCAATTATCAACCAAATTCATGCTTTCCCAAGACTTGTATGCTTTAAAGTATATGTTTTTATTTTTTTAGCTTAAATTGTGCATGTGTGTGTTCAGCCCCACAGCATCCCTCTCCCATGTCTGACTGCCTTACTGTGAGTCAGCACTAATAATGCATGCTGACAATAGCAGCCGTGTCTCATTGGCTTGTGCTTTCTCATGTTCCCCCTCTCTCTCTCAGACTTTGCTTCTGCATCATTGTTCAGTTTAATCTCCTAATGCCCTATTGGCTGAGAATTGGTCCCAGCATATGCACCTTCATCTCTTCTAAGACTCAGAATTACATCACAGTCCCACAATGCATTGCAAAGTGTACTGCAGTGAGTTAGCACTAGAGAGAGAGAGCTGATGAGAGGAAAAAGGGAGAGAAGAAAAGTGAATGTTTACATGGTGAATTTATGAATGACGTCGAGAGTGAACGAAAGAAAGGTGTGGCCTGATTAAAGATTCAGAGAGAGCGAGAGACCAAGTAATCCCCTTCCTCGTGTGCTAGTTTGAAATGAGCTGTCATCTTTTTTGCTGGCTTAGCGGTGCTCAGATTTCTTTTCTGCTCAGTGCAGACGGAAATGCAGCACTGCTGGGTATCAACATGTGGGATGGTGCCTTGAGAACAGCTGCTTGATGGTAGGTTTCAGTGGAACTCTTTCTGATAAAGGCTACTGCGGATGCTCCGTTGATTCTCTCACAGTGCTCCTGGTAACATTTTGTCACAGCAGATAATACTTAATGTTTTGATACTTTGATACAGCAATGCTTTAGTACTGCTAATTTGTTGAAAAATGTTCACATACTGTATCTCGATATATTCTGTTCTTGATACAACCGCAAAAACCAACTGCATAATGTTGCAGCTTCCGGTGCTGTTAGTCTGGTGTGTAATGTTAGTCTTTTTGGGGTCTTTAGAGGTAAATTACTGTTGTTAATCAGTCTAATAGTAAAACCAGATGTCTTTATCATTCACTCTTTGATGTGACAGGGAAATTGTGCAGAAGGCTTGCTTATGTAAATATTATGTAACAGAACCAACCCGGGATGGCATGCGGAAAATGACAGGGGATTATAGAAGCCTAGGAAATTTGTTTTAGAGTCTGAATGAAATATCTGCAATATAGTCTGGAATATATATCTACATATCTGACTGATAAACACTATATATATATATATATAATTTATATTTGTTTATATTTACTTATTAATATTAATAACATACAGCTGCTGCCAATCTATGAACCTATCACTTTACTTTGCTAAAATGTAAAGTAGTCAAGTTATGTTTTAATATTTTTATTTAAAAAATCAAAGAATTGTTTAGCATAGGGACATATAGTTTGTCTAGTAAGGTTTTTTTGTATAAAACATTTTTCTTAAATAATTTAGCAATACAAGTTAAAACGATGTATTTGCTAACATCTCACATTTCTTTAAAATCTCACATGCGTTCCCTCTCAAACTTACAGCTATGTATTCCTTTCCTTTTAGTCTTGTAACAGTTCTGCATTTTTCCGAATTTTTTCATCTGTGTTCTTTTTTTTTTAAATTGTTGGTATATGAATGTGAAACAGAAATTTTTGCCAAATGCCTTATAGTTTTTTTCAGCATCTTCCACCATGAGCTCTGCAATTTGACACCATGAAATAATCTAAAAAAGGGCATCAAATCAGTGTCAATTCTAAAACAATCGAGAAATCAGATCAATCTGGGAGCTATATACATACAAAAGCATATTAGAATATGTTATCATTTTATTGTCATATTAGCAGCAGAGTATGGGAGTTGAATCACTTCCGTTGCATTCCGTCTAGCAGCTGATTTTAATTTAAGAACTTGTCCTGTGTGAACACCCCCTAATGCTCTGGTTCAGATGTTCACAGCCTCCTTCCGTCTCTCAGTGTTGCTATGGTGATATGTCTTGGTGAAGCTCTTTTCCAGCAGAACGAGGGGGTGGATTATGCCCTTGAGGGATCCACTTCAGCACTGTGGCTGTGTCCTGCTTCTTTCCATCTTACTGATCTACAGTATTTGTGACATGCCCTACATTGCCCGCTAATCTGCACTTCCTTTAAATCAAATCTCAGATGACAGTTTGCGGATGTTTTCCCATAAATTTCTCTTCCTAGCCATTTTTTTCTGCTGATTTTCAGGTGTAATATATATATATATATATATATATATATATACAAATAGCTGTAGGATATATTTAAAGGAACATCACAATGTCTGACAGATGCTCTCACAACTTACTCTTATCATTAGTTCTTCTGATGTTATAGATAATGTACTACTTCATGGCAACTAGGCGTGTCAGGTTTATAAATAATAAATAGGCGTTGTTGATGTGTAAACGGGTGTTCATGCGTTAAAGTGCATTCATCTGTCTCATATCCGAAATTTACAGAAGTACAGAACAAGCTATTTGCAGTTTAGTTTCAGCTGAGGAGAATAATTTTTGAATGTTAGAGTATATTCACACAGTACAGAACTATTTAATATTATAGCTATACTGTTATATAATTATATCAGATTAGTTTTTATATTTTCATTTTTTAATTATAGGTTAATAGTTCTTAGTAATTTTTATGTGCTTTATTTCCTTTGTTGTTTAAATCATTTTAGTACAGTTACATTTATTAAGTTTTTCATCTAATATTTATTTAATTGAATTTTATTTTAGATTTATTTGAATTACTGAAACAATTTTAATTGTAATGCTTTTAATTGCAGTTAATGATAACAACACTGGCACAGAGCACTGCCCTTTAATATACCAATGACTTTGCACAACTTTGACATTTAGCAGAATTAGAATTAAGTAGAAATAGTTTACAAGGACAAAACACTCACACAGTAGCTATGCTTACAAAAGCAGTTCTACTAATAAGAAGGGGAGCTTATGATCAAGGTCATCAACAGTGCTGGAGGCAGAGCAAAAAGGGAAACACAAAGAAAAGAAAGAGGATTGATCTATTCCCCACAGGAAATGATAGCAATTACAGAACAAATGGGTTTGAGTGGAACCATGCTGGTATTGTGGCAACCTGAAGCATTTTAATCTTAAAGCATAACGTCTGAATTTTCCTCACCACTGAGAATGGACTGGATGAGAAAAGCTGTCTGTTTGTCATTAAAAATCTAATTTTAGAACTCACTGTATTTTTGAAGAAGGTTGGTGACCAAACGATTGCTGGGGGCCATTGACTTCAATAGTATTTTACCCCTCTTGTGTTCAACAAAAGAAAGAAACTCATACTGGTTTGGAACAACTGGAGGGTGCACAAAAGTTTTCGTACCTTTATTGTGACTGAATTTGTGAAAGTGTTTTTTTTTTTGTTTTATTGTTTTTTCAGTGGTTACGATCTAACCACAATAAGAGTATGTTTCTTTGCTAGACTTAAATTGCTTTCCCAATATGTAAGAGATTTATGTTTCACTTTAAAATTATTACCTTTTATGGCATCCAATGCAGACAAGCCCATAATTTTTCTCTTTATGAGCTTTCATATGTGACACCAGACTATCTTTTCCAGTCTGTTATATAGATATTGTCCAGAAGCCTGTATTTAAAGTTTGACTTTCGCTGAGCACTTTGTGGTCAGTGGATCGACTCACAGATGCATGAATCTGCTCTGCTCAGCACTGAGGACATCTGGACTGTTCTTCTGCTTGGCTTTCTGCACTTTGTGCATTAAAACAGACAGCTTTTAAATGCCTAGTGAAATATTTACTGCCATAGCTGTATCTGTTCTAAAAAGGTTTTGTGCTTTTAAAAATTGTAACACTGGCAACAGCACTGCTTGGATAAAAAATTAACTGTCCATAAAATACAGCTGTGAAAAAAATAATATAATAAAAATGCATTAAAAAGCATTAAACATTTCCAAAATGTATATATGCTCATTTCCTCTGTTTTGTTTCCCATTTAGATTACCCTTGCCATAAGGTTCACTTAAAGTTAATCTTTGCAAGAACTAATCATTTAGTAATCCTGTTAAATGTAATATTTATAATCTAAATCAAAATGAACAGGTTCTATTAAATTCTATTAAATAAATCTGAGCAAAGGTGGCTGTGAAAATAAATCTGCATTGTTTATCCTTTTGATCTTTCATTGAAAAATATACAAAATTCTAACCTATCATTGAAGTAAAACAATTGAAAATGGGGAGAAAAACTCACGATGAAATAAACGTTTTTCTCCAATACATGTTGGCCACAATTATTGGCACCCAATTATTGCTATGTCCTTTTCCCAAGATAACAGCTCCGAGTTTTCTCCTGGAATGCCTGAAGAGTTTGGAGAACACCTGATAAGAGAAAAGAGACCATTCCTTCATCCAGAATCACTCCAGATCCTTC
>JAUMHE010000042.1:2413415-2429485 GCA_032359235.1 Enteromius mattozi | reverse complement strand
TCTAGGGGTGCCAATAATTGTGGTCAACAAGTATTGGAGAAAAACATTTATTTCATCACAAGAATTTCTCCCTATTTGTAATTATTTTACTTCAATGCTAGGTTAGAATTGTGTGAATTTTTTAAATGAAAGATCAAAAGGATAAACAATGCAGATTTATTTTCACAGCCACCTTTGCCCAGATTTGCCAAGGGTGCCAATATTAGTGGAGGGCACTGTATTTTTCAAATACATTTAATAATAATAAAATTTCTTAATAAGAGTTTTTAATTGTTTCTGTGACCAATAAAACTGACCATTAGGCATATATAAAAAAATCCCTTAAGATGGAGTTAGAATAGTTTGCAAGAGCATGATTATAAACACAATGAGGCTGTAGTGTGATGTGTTTAATGTTCCTAACAACCTCTGTAGTCCCATTTAAGTACTTGTACTTGCTTAAAAAATAAAATAGGAATTACTGATATGCTGTAAAATAAACTGTGAAAATATGTTGTGTTTGCTTATTTTAGACATTTAACCAAGGACAGAATTAAAAACTCATTGACTTCAAGGCGATGGAACCAGAAGTGCTAAAACCCTTTTCAGACTTTGGCTTACAACAATATGTCACCCCTATAAGCACTCTATTATCATCTTATACTGTTCATCTGAGCCATGGCTGATGTTTTACTCTTTAGATTATTTATTTGGACTTGCCGCTCACAGACAACAGACAAGTCAACACAGCATGTTTTAATTATTAATCTGCCTTGTAATGGTTAAAAACTCAAAATTTCATGAGAACTGAGATTCCAGAGTTGTGACCTTACTGTATATCCACTGCTGCCTCTAGCACCTTGTTTGTGTGAGTTAGTGCAGTGTATTTTCACACAAAAGAAACAGCTACACCTTGTGGGCTTTCCCAGGAACAACATCTCATCTAATCTGTTATCCTCTCCATGTGCAGGGTCCGGGCCAAAGGAGTGTGGGAGGTCTTTGATAGAGTGTTAGGATGGCAACTGAAGCTTCTACCCTCCCAAGTCCTGTGGTGCGTCAGATCGACAAACAGTTCCTGATTTGCAGCATCTGTCTGGATCGCTACAACAATCCCAAGGTCCTGCCCTGCCTTCATACCTTCTGCGAAAGGTACATCATTTTTAATACCACATTATATTGCAGGTGATTTTACTTTTAGATACGTCTTGGACTAGTTTACACAAAATTAAAATTCTGCTATTAGTTATTCACCTTCATGTAATTTCAAACCTATATGACATTCATATATGAATCACGAAAAATATCCAAAGAATTTAAATGGAATCCAGTGTTTTTGTCAACCTCACTACCTTTCAATGTGTAGACAAAACTGCAAAAAAAAAAAAAAAATGTTCAGAGTCATTCCTCATTTTTGGGTGAGTTATTCCTTGAGGAAACAAAGAAGTGCATTGGAAATGTCTACTACAGAGGCTTTTCTTTTTGACATAACACAGCTATGAGTTTTATGTTATGTCTCTAAACAACCTATTGATTTTAAGCCAGTTTGTGATGTTTCTGGTCTCTGGCCAGCTGTTTTAAATCCTTTTTTTAACTAACTTTCTAATCTTCGTATATACTGTTGAAGCAAAACTGCAGAATTATTGTACTATTATAAAGTAGCCCATACAAAATCAGCAGTAGAGCTTTAGGTTGAGTGGTTTGTGACTGTACTAAATCATTAAAAGTCATTTTTTTTATCCTTCAAGAGCCAACAATATGCAAAATTAACTTGTCATGCTCAGAACTGACAAATTTGTTAATGCAAAATGCTGGCAATTGCAGTATATCACTTCAAAGGTGCATCTCACCTTATCACACAGCATTTATCCCATTACACTCTCTCATTGGCCAATAATGACAGGGGAGTGATTAGAAGTCATTATTGCTGACACTTGATGGCAATCAGACTTGTCCATAAAAGAGAAACAAACAAGAAGGCAGACACCAAAACAGGAAATAACGTAAAAATGTGTCTGAGGATGTACTGAAACAAATACATGGACAATAAAGAAAGATACTGTAAGCGTTTTGTATTTTAAAAGATGATAAACCTGTTTATACTGTGCAGAGTATGCAAGTAATTATGCAATGCATAATTGTAAGATTTATTATTATTATTCAGTTTTAATTTGTCTACTTGCAGTCTATGTGTAATACACATAAACTGCATTAACCTTACTTTAGTATGACAATAAATTAGATCTAAAATATTTCCAAAAGTATTTTAAGTGTTTATATTACTTACCCAATCAGGCTGTTTAAATAACCCTGAGATATTTATTTTTCCTCATATTACAATCATCCATTTAGTTTGCAATGTCACCAAATTTCTATAATCTAGTCATTTCTATAATCTGCAGTATTTTTCCTGCTTGATAAGCCATTTTTCTCAGATATGCAGAATGTCACAATAGAGAAAAAAAGTTGGTCACAAGGTCTGTTTTTGACAGCCTAGTGCTTGATTTACCTCAGAAACTCTTAGTACACAAATGAATATGTATGTTGTGATAGCCAGGCACTGCCACCGAAGTTGTTTTTTCAGTGACCTGTTCCTGTTTCTCCAGGTGTCTACAGAACTACATTCCCGCCCACAGTCTGACTCTGTCTTGCCCTGTGTGCCGTCAGACCTCCATCCTGCCGGAGAAGGGTGTGGCGGCACTTCAGAGTAATTTCTTCATCACCAACCTGATGGAGGTGCTAAAGAGGAGCCCAGACACTAACCTCAGTGAGGACTGCACTGATGCTATCAACGGAGTGGCCACTGGACAACCACTCTCCTGCCCCAATCATGGAGGAAATGTAAGAACAGCAGCACTTTTAAAAATCTGTTGTGTACAGGTGCCTCACTGTACCGTACTGTGTGTAAGAAGTATTTTCCTCCAGGCAAGTTGCATTCCATCCAGTTTTTGCAAAGGGAGAATATCATAATGCAATTTACAAGGGCATTCATATTCGGTATGAAATTAATTTCCCCCCTTCTTCTCATCAGGTAATGGAGTTCTACTGTCCACCATGTGAGACAGCCATGTGTGAAGAGTGTACTAGCGCCGAACATGCAGAACACGCCACCGTCCCACTCAAGGATGTTCTAGAACAGCACAAAGCCTCGCTACAGGAGCAGCTGGACGCCGTCAAAAACAGGCATGTACACATTACTACAGAATTTAAATTTGCTGTTTTATGTTTAAGCAGCAATGTCTCATTAAAAATAGGGCTGATTATGCAGAATGATGAAAAGCAAATAAATAAACAGTAACTCCTGGAATTTACCATTAAACACCAAATAATCCTAGAGAGCTAGGTGACATTAGCCTAGATTCCAGTTTTTATAGTGTTTTGTTATTGACAAAGAGAATATGCGTAAATATATATTAGCAAAATTTGCTGTCTTAAGCCTGATTCCATCCAACTGGCCTTTTACCGATAAAATGGTATGTGTAATGATGTCATCCTCAAAAAAATTGTCACATAAGTTTTGGTGTATTGCAAAAAGATTGCCCTTGAGCTGTTTCCATACATAATTTCAACTATTGCGCAAATTATATGCTAGTAGCCTATTCTGCATCCAATTGAAACAATTTTTTTTATTTTTTTTTACTATAGCAGATTATTAAGCTGTATGCATAAATTTTTTTTTAACATATTTCAGGAGTTTTCGTGTTTTTGTACTTTGTTATAGACTATTTGGATACTTCATCATCAAGCAATAGTCTGTTCATAAGCAGGTGCAGTTGTATTATTTATTTAATTATTTATTTTCTGATTAATTTTTATTAGACTGGTTATTTTATTTCTCCTAATCGACAACCGACGGTCGCTAACCCATTATTAACCGACAAGATTATGTTAAATTATAATTAAATTAAATTTGAATTGATATGTGGCTGTGACCCATTGCAAATACCTACATTTGTTTTCAGGGATTAATTTTACACAAGCAAAAAGCAGAATAAACATCAGAACATGAGGATTCATATGGTCACATCACACACAGAGCTTGTGCGAACAGAGAAAAACAATAAGGCTATAAATAAAAGAAATAAATAGGCCCATACGCGAAATATATTTTTCTAAATAAATAATAAATTAACAAAATGAAAGAAATTTCAGTCAATGTTTGTGATGCACTCTTGAGAAAGCGGCATATAATTTGTTTTTTTTTATTTACAAAAGCACTGTTTTTATTGTGACTGTACACAAATAAAATAAAAATTTAGAATAGTTCAATTGTAAGCTGTTTCCACTTTTATAAGGGAACTTCCACTTTTACTAACTGGACAACTTTCATCTTCAGACGAAAATCAATACATTTTAAAATGTAACGTATTAAAGCAACATAAAATGGTATAACATAAGCAACATAAAAGCGATGATAAATGGCATTTCCATCAGCTAAATAATAAAATTTAAGCGCTAAATATTTTTTTACACAAAGGGTCCTTGGATGGAAAACTGATTATTGATACAATGTCAAGTTTTCATACAAAACATCACCTTGGTTAAGGTTGACATTTCAATATTTAAAGTATTAGCATTAAAAGTTTGATGAAAACCAACATCACACATGGGTGGAGACAGGGATATTGAACAAACATTGATTCATTGTTGACCACAGCACCATGAAAATATATTTCTGTGGACTTATAGTGGGTGTTACCCAATCTGTTGGACATTTTAACTGCATTACTCAATTTCTGTCCCCATTGTAGTATAAAAGTCTTACTGATTAATAAACACCTATTTTTTGTTTTGCATATGCACTTCTCAGTAGTCAAAATGATATTTCCTTATTTCCTCATTAAAGAGAAAACAGATGCATCCTATACTGAAGTCTTGTTTGCCGAATCACCTGACATATTTACATTCTTATTTCTCATTAATCTCATTAATTTGCATTAATTGCCGGTGCAGAAGTGATATTAAACCAACACCACTTTGTAACATTAATTCAATGCAGTTAAGATTGACGCATTAACATTCATTGTTTTAAATGGTTGCTTGGTATCTTGGCTATTCTCTATATATAATCTCTATATGATTTATTTATATTCAAAGTACAAATATAAATCATATAGTGATAATATGAGGTCATAAAAACTGCTGGTATAAGTATTTTAATATATAATTAAATGTTGACTTTAAAATTGGACGTTTCATTGCTTTAAATTTCATTTCAACTATTTGGATAACTCAATTATAAACAAACACTAGAACAAGAATGTGTTTAATAAGTGTGTACTCAGTAAGTGAGACAAAACTAAGTACAAAAGTAAAAAACTAAAAATTAAAACCAGTAGAATTCAAGTACAAAACATTATGAATGCCATATGACGTACAGAACATATGCAGTTTATTAAATAAATTAAAATAAACTAACACTAACCAATAAATATAAGCCAATATGCATGCTTCTTAGAAAGCCAATATTAAGTTGATAGGTTCATGGTGGGGTTGGCAAAGGCCCTCCAGGTGCAGAACTTATAGTTTTGATGTATTTACTGTAATTCTACTGTGGGTGAAATAGTAATAATATAAATGACAAAAAAGAGTAGATTTGACCAACATGAATTCTGATAGTGTACACGAAAAAAAACACAAAAACAACATAAAAAGAGATCAAATATGCTGTTTTTTAGACTGCCAGAAATCGACTCTGCGCTGGAGGTTTTGTCTGATATTCTACAGCAGCTGAGCAATCAGAAGAGTTCAATAGAAGAAGTGATTCATTCAACCTTTGAGGAGCTTCAGAAGACCCTAAACGTACGCAAAAGTGTTCTGCTGATGGAGCTGGAGGTCAACTACGGACTCAAACAAAAGGCTAGTACACTTATCTACAGGCTAACTTTTGCGATGGTGTTTTATTATTACAAATTTTTTTTTAGATATCAGGCTGTTCACTCAAATATTTCAGGATTTTGTTCTGTTTTCAGCATTAGCCTGAATTCTACACATTGTCAGATTATGTCTTTGGTTATAGTATCAACAGATTACGATTTAACCACCCCTAAACGTGGCATAAAATCTAGTGAATTGTGAGTGGCTGTATTATATGTCTTCCCCTTCCTGTCTAATTAGGCAGTTCTTGACTTTATTTCCTGCACTGTTATTTTACACCCATTCATTTTGGCTCCTCCTGTGTCATTCGCACTCCTCTGGTATCATTCGTCTTGCTGTGGTGAATGATTAAACCAATCAATAACTGTAGCACATGCTTCTGTGAGGGTCTGACATCAGTCCTGGCAGCTGGCAGTGCGTCACGTGGGAATGATTCATCTGGGAGAACCAGACCAACTACAAAATCACCTGAGCCCTTAAACATGAAGTAAACAAAGGCAGCACAGCTAGTCGCTAACAGGGACACATAGTTTGAGGCTTTGTAATGGAAGAGGACAGTGATAAACAAGTTGAGGTGAGGTAGGGTTTTGAATTCAGTTCTGTTTTGCACTTGGAGATCAAACTGTTTGTGTCCAGTTTTTTGTGATGTTTTTATGATGGTTGTGGTTAAAGATTGAACATGCACCAAATGTAATCAGTGTTATTTGTGTGTGGGTCATTGATTTATCAAAGCATGGATCTGCCAAAGTGTTTTGTGCATTTGGTCCTTAACCAGTGTCACTGTCATTCTGTGTTGACTGATGTATCAGATCCCTTTTTGTTCTGATATTATATATACGGCATATTTGAAAGACCAGAGAGTGCATGCAAAGAATTGTTGTTCGTTTAGACCTGACTGTTGTCCAGTACATTCCTTTAGCTCTGATAAACTTATACTATTTCTTTGTTAACACGTACAGTGGGGTCCACTAGTTAAAATGCTTAGGTTTTTAATTTTAATTTTCCCAAACACCAAAATGTTGAAATTATGCTTACCAATGCTGCATCCATCTGATGCATGAAACTGTAATACTGTATATTATTATTGCTTAAAATAACTGTATTTTAATATATTTTAAAATGTAATTTACTCTTGTGATGGCAAAGCTGAATTATCAGCAGTCATTACTCCAGTCTTTAGTATCAAATGATTATTCAGTTCCTATAATATAAAAATGTATATTATTATTAATAAATTATATAAATGATTGTATAATATAATGCATTAAATTTATACATCATTATATTATAAATTAAATATTTATTAGATATATTTATTGCATTATAGTATTTTATTTTAGTGGATATGCTCTATATTTTATATAAATTATTACTTTAATACTTGTGTAAATAATTACATTAATAATATATTTATTTATTATATATTTTATAATTCTTTGCTTCTGTATAAAGCACAGTTTCTACAAATTATATTGTCAGCATAACAAAGTTTTTGTTTTAGCTATGCCCTCCTTTTGCAAAATTCAGTTTGTCTATCCTTTCTAAACCTAAAAACAGATTTTATTGGATTTCGGTTTCTTTTGTATGTACAATTTATATGTGTATCATCTATGTGTGCTGCAGTGTGTGTAAATGTTTATGTATGTATGTTAATGAATATATATCACTTATGTGTCACTGCAGGTGTTGCAAGCCCAGCTGGAGTTGTTGCTGCAGGGGCAGGAGGGCATTTGCAGCAGCTGCAGTTTCACAGAGCAGGCTCTTAATCACGGCTCCGAGGCTGAAGTCCTGTTGGTCAAGAAGCAGATGAGTGAGCGTCTCGATGAGCTGGCAAGTCAGGAGCTCCCGCTTCGGCCAGAGGAGAACAGCCAGCTGGACTTCTTGGTGGAGACCGACGGTCTTCGCAAATCCATCCACAACCTCGGTGCTATAATAACCACCAACGCTGTTGCTGCAGAAACCGTTGCGACCGGTGAAGGCCTGAGGCACTGTATCGTAGGGCAGCCTACTTCTGTGACAATAACAACAAAAGACAGAGATGGTGGCCTGTGCCGGACAGGAAATGCTCTGCTAATAGCTGATCTTTCTGCCTCTGATGGCACTGTAGTAGGGGAAAGTGTAGTCACAGATCATAAAAATGGCACTTATGAGTTTGTATACACGGCTCCTTGTGAGGGCCGCTTCACGCTCTCGCTAAAACTCTACGATCAGCATATTAGGGGCAGCCCATTCAGTATACGTGCCAGCAAATTGACAGACATCTCCCTGAGTGCAGATGGAGGCAAGAAACGTCTCAAATCTCCAGGAAGTAGCCATGTGAAACAGCGTGCCATCAAGCGTCCCACCAGCATGTACAGCACGGGCAAACGGAAAGAAAACCCAATTGAAGATGACCTCATGTTTCGAATTGGTATGATGAACCCACATCACTTTTGTAACACCTAATCAAAAACAAAAAAGGGGACAAAAAAAAGGTTTTATCTGCTCCTGTAAAACTTTAATACTGTATACTGCAATCATTTGACCAACAGTGTTTTTCATCCCACAGGAACTAAAGGCAGGAATAAGGGTGAATTCACCAATCTGCAGGGAGTTGCTGCTTCTTCTATTGGCAAGGTCCTGATAGCGGATAGTAATAATCAGTGTGTTCAGGTATAAAATTCTGCACCTGTTTAATCACATGACCACATGTCTTTTTACCATCATTCTGCAGGTTGCTTACTGACCTTTGATTTTAGATGAGACATTTGTAAGAAAATACATTTTTATTTATAGATATTTTCAAATGATGGACAATTTAAGAGTCGTTTTGGAGTGAGGGGCCGATCACCAGGACAACTTCAGCGGCCAACTGGTGTTGCTGTGCACCCTAATGGTGACATCATCATTGCTGACTATGATAACAAATGGGTCAGCATTTTCTCCAGTGATGGCAAGTTTAAGGTATCTGAATCTGCAAGTTTTGTATTTATGGTGCTAGAATTTATAGCAAATATTTTTTTTTACCATATACTTAGCATCGAAAAACATATAGAAAGAATATTCTTTCAGTATACTGAATTTTTACTTTTTTCTCTTTGTCTTTTTTTTTTTTTTCAGACTAAAATTGGCTCAGGGAAGCTCATGGGTCCTAAGGGTGTAGCGGTTGATCGAAATGGCCACATCATTGTGGTCGATAATAAATCCTGCTGCGTCTTCATTTTCCAGCCCAATGGAAAACTTGTATCCAAGTTTGGCAGCCGAGGCAACAGTGACAAGCAGTTTGCAGGTACTTACCTGGGTTACATACTGACACTTATGCAGTCCTCACATGCTATTGAAATGATCATAAATACAAGTTTTTTAATCGGAAATTGGACATGAACTAGGAAATCATGTACAGTTAATGACTGGGAGACTGATATCATAGCAGAGTTTCTAGGATGGCCAGGCCATAAACCTTAAACATAACAGGAAAGAACCATTAGCTTTTCCCAAAACATCTACATTTTGGTATTTACATATGTAAATAACTATTTGATGCATATTGTATGCATTTCACGCAAGGGAATATAGTATTTATTTAAACAAAGGCCCAGGAAAATTAGCAAGCAATCTTGATAATTATCTTTTACTAAGTATTTTTTAGTACTATGTTTTATTCAAAATATGTTGGATATTGACTAAATATCCTCTGTTCATTTTAATTTTAATAAGGTTTTTCCAAAAATATCCTCAATGAGACATGAAGGTCCTCCACGATTCCTGTTCTTTCTGACAGCAAAGCACTTAAATGTGATAAAATCGTAATTAGGCTTCAGAAATGTGAAGTAGGACATTTCCGAAAGCACATGAAGGCAGCATGAATCTAACAACCACATGCTTTTCAAATAGCTTTACAGTATCTGTCAGTTCATGCAGTATCTGAAACCATTACTCAACTTTTAAACTGAAAGGCAAAGCCATGTTTGATAAATGCCATAATGTGACGAGGGGTTGAGGTTACCAAATGCTGAATGTTCAACTCTTTTATCTTTTCTTTTCACAGGGCCACACTTTGCTGCAGTGAATCAAAATAATGAAATCATTGTGACTGATTTTCATAACCATTTTGTAAAGGTAAAATACCTATTCTAATATATTGCCATGTTATATTCCTCAAAGGTCATTGTTAGTCACATTTAGCCACAATTATGGTTACTTTTTGAATAACAGTTTACTCAGATCTGTTCAAAGATCATCAAACACATAAGTATTTTTAAATACTGACGAGTTAATGTGGATTATGTCATCAAATTGCAGGTGTTCAGCCCGGAGGGTGAGTTCCTACTGAAGTTTGGGTCAAATGGTGAAGGAAATGGGCAGTTTAATGCACCGACAGGTGTGGCAGTAGATGCCAATGGCAATATTATAGTGGCAGACTGGGGCAACAGCCGGATACAGGTAAAACAAGCGTAGATTCATTATATATGTTTAACAGTGTGATCACATGTCAGATAAAGTTTTAACATCTTCATATAATCACACTTTTCTGTGGGACTCCAGGTGTTTGACGGCAGTGGATCCTTCCTGTCCTACATCAACACCTCCGCAGATCCTCTGTATGGCCCACAAGGACTGGCTCTGACCTCAGATGGTCACATTGTGGTTGCAGACTCTGGGAACCATTGTTTTAAAGTATACCGTTATCTACAATAGCTCTCTCATCTCAAAAAATAAATACTTGCACTTGTTCCTTAACGCTGCCGCCCTTGTGCCAAATGGGACCCTCATATTGCATTGAAGTTGTGTTGTTGTGGCTTCATTTGTGACCCCCTCCCCTTGGACAGAAAAACAGACCCTGATCATGATTCTTTGGTTTTGCAGTATAAAGAAATAGCTCATCCAAAAATACAACTTCTGTCATTTAACCTCAGGCTGTTTCAAGCCAATATGGATTCCTTTCTTCTGTGGAATGTAAAAGGGAATATCCTGGCCTATTTAATTAAAGTGTTTTGTAACCATAAACAAGTTCCAAGCCATACGAAGACATTGTGGGCAGAAAACATCAATCTTCCTGGTTGCTTTAACTTTTATTTTGCTATGAATTATGTTGTTGTCTGTCAGAGAAAAGGAAGAAAAACAATGCAAATATTTAAATTGCTTTAATTTTGTATGCAAATTAATACACATCTTTTCGATTTACTTTTATTATATAAAAAAGAAATCACCTTTTCCGCTCCGTGGAAGAAAAAGTGATTTGGAACAACGTGAGAGTAAGTAAATGATGACAGAAATGTAATTCTTGGTTGAAAACATTCATGTTTCTACTGTGTCTGAAAAATCTGAATGTTCAGATGATTAAAAAGGGAAATCTTCAAAGCATTGGCATATATAATAAAAATGCAAGTAATGCTATTTCAAACTACTGTGTGCACAACAAATAGACAAACCCCCCAAAACAAATCTCACTATGGTGGGCTGGTATTGGTAATATTTGGCCAGATTTAGTCTGTTTAAAAGTGATGTCAGGAATATTTACAAAATATGCAACAATATATGTGCTCCTTTGCTATTGACTGTGCCAACCACAGTTGTGCACATCATAATGCATTTTTGAGTCTTTTGAATCACCCTTATTATGCAAGAAATATCACTTGATATGCTTTTTAGATTGTAAACAGAATTTCCTTTTTTTAATATCACTCCACTGTTCATTTAAAAATCAGCTGTGGTCATTTCTCCAAACCATAAAAAGTTAATGCGTTGTTTAGAGAAACAACATCACATGCTCAAATCTCCAGATTCACTTTGTGATTTAGCAGCACAAAAAAAATATGTACAGTGCTATTATTAATAATAAACCCCCTGGTTAAATGTTTACCAGAAGACTTGCATTATTATAATTACTGATCTTCATGTGTCGTGAGAGTGGTTGTGTTGTTGACAAACCATGTTCCGTGTTCATATTCATAATGCTTAAAAAAGTGGCCAGGGTTCTTTTCAAGTGTATTGATGCCACACAGTTAAATCTTCATTGTCTTATGTCTGTTCTCCTGTACAGTTCAATTACAGGGAACTATTGCTGCTTGTTTGCACAAAATACACGATATATAATGTGATGTACATTCCAAAATGTATTTCTCCACAAACCTGCTTTTTGTAGCAATTAAGCTTGCATTTTACTTTGTTATATTACCACATGAAAGAATTTGCAACCAGTTATGCTTTCACATTTGTAGAACTTCATGCCACATTTAGGTGACCTGTGTTATATCATGTTTTTTGCACAGCTCATAAATAAACTGCATTATTTGAGATGATTTGGATATATTCTAGTCTAATTGACTAAACAGAGACCTATAGAATGATGGTGAACTTTATTTTATAAGGATGCGTAATTTGTTCTGTTGTACTTTTATGACTATAAAAACAAGCTAGAACCTCAGAAGGAAACTTAAGACAAAACCTTGAAGCTTACCAACTAGAAATAAAGTAAAATGGTGTACCGTTTTTATTGACATTCATCAATTCAGGATTCATTTCATGTCCATGTTTCACTTTGCTTAAAATAATGAGAAAAAAAGTCAATATTATCTATTTTAAATTTATTTCTAACATGTAAATGGTTTAGAAAGTTTTAGATTGCTTACATTTAAAATAATCTGTTTTGCTCATGTTTTGTCAAGGAAAAATAAAGGGGCTTAAAAGGTTCTTCACAGCGATGCCATAGAAGAACCATTCAGTTAAAGGTTTTTAACCATCTCTTTCCTATCTTTTTATAATCTGAAGAACCTTCTTTTTCGCCACAAGGAACCTTTTGTGAAACAGAAGGTTCTTTATGGAACCATTTAGACAAAAAACACCTTTCAGCACCTTTATTTTCTAGAGTGTATTTAAAGTTCTTTTACTAGCATATTATAGTATTTAAACCTATATAAAAAATAAAAAAAAGGTTATTATGACTTTTTCTCAGAATTGTGATACAAACTCAAAGTTCTGAGAAAAAAACCCCCATATAAACTCGCAATTACGAGTTAAGTCAGAATTGCGAGATATAAAGTGGCAAATGCAACATCATTGTGTGATATAGTCACAATTCTGAATTTTGTCAGAATATAAACTCGCAATTTTGAGTTAACCAAGTCCAATTTTGAGTGGAAAAAAAGACCGATGTGCTCTCAGAATTGCAACTTTATATCTCAAAATTCTTAGAAAAAAAGTCAGAATTGTGAGATAAAAAGTCTCAACCTTTTTTTTTTTTTATTCGGTGGCGGAAACGGGCTTCAATAATTGACAAAGCACACTTAAAAGAAACAACACAAAATCAAGTACAAAACAGTTTTTTTTTTTTAATTTTCAATGGTCAACTTGCAAAACATCTAGAAAAATATACAACAAAATGCTGAACCTTACCACAACATCAAACATAAAAGAAAGAAGAGTATTCACATTTTTCCCCATTAGAGATAAAAGCACATTCTGTTTTTCCATATTATTCAAAAAAAAAAGCACCGATCGCTCACATATCCCCACAGTAGCCTGAATCATTGGAGAGCTGAGAGTTGGAGCTCCGGTTTGAAGAGGAGTTCCATATGTCCAAATTCATGTGTGGTCCGAAGGGATTGAAGCTGGAGTACTGTTTTCCCGGGCAGGCACCGCCTGGTTCGCGGCTAAAGGGTGCGACGGGTGAGATGGGCGAGTGGGGCGAGACCAGCGCAGAACGCTCTGGGTGGAAGTGGCTCTGGTAAGGCTCGCTTTGAGGTGTCCAGATAGAGCCAAATAGACTGGACATGGGTGACAGACTTCTGGTTCCTGAAAAGTATGGCTGGAAAGCAAAAAAAAAAAAGAGAGGAAAAATTGCTTTAATATTCCAAGCAAGTAAAGGTCTCTTTCCAGTTATTCCTAAATAAAAGACAATTAAGTAAATAAAATACTGCGGTGTAAAGTAAAATAACTACTATACTTAAATATATTATAGTGCAGTTGTATAATAAATAATATATTATAATGTGTATTTTATTTAGTCTATTTGTAAGGTCTCTTTTTTTTTTGGACTTTTGGAAATATTTACTGCTCTCAATTTTCTTTTAAATTATATAACAAAGAATTTTTTTTTTTTTTTTTTTTTTTTAAATAAAAGCTGACTCCGAAACGCAAAAGAATCCCAATGTATCTGTACTACAATGTACACCTGTGCAAATGGCAATAAAGCAGTAATATTAATACTAATAATACTAATGTAATTAATTAATATTTAACCCCCTCTCATAATCTGTCACAGCTTCAGATAACGAGAGAATATTTTGCTATCAATACTTTTCAAGGTAACACTGTTGCCTTATGATTTTTTTGAAAGTGCCTGACAAAAACAAACATGTAAATCTCACCTTGCTGCCCACACAACTGCCAGTGTCCCATGTGGAGTTCATGTCTTGGGTTCCATTCTCTCCCCAGACTGGCTGATGGCTGTGGGTCATGGTTTGGCTTTGATGGCATGCAAATGCATTTTGGTAATTGCCATTACCTTCACATAAAAAACAAAGAAAACGTTCACTCATCCTCTAGTTACTATGAGGGGTACAATGATATATTCTACTCCTTGTGACAGAAAGCTCCTCACCTGTTGGCATGTAGTTGGTCTGGTCACTATAGGGATACTGACCGGCACATTGGCTGTTCATGTTGCTCCAAGGGAAGCTTCACAGTAATGACACACAAATATTTTAATCGGATTGTGTATGGAGACATAATATGAAGTCAAAAATGAAATCGTATATAATAAAAAATAATGAAAAGCCTATGAGACATACTTTTCATATCCTGATGAGGGACTCTGAGGGACGAACGGGAGGGATTCGGTCATGTTGTACCTGAATTCATTGGTCAGAGGGACTGAGGCAGGTGACCACGTCTCTTCAATCACATTAGAGCCGATTATGTCTGGTGAAACCAAAATGCATAAATAAAACCAGACCCTGCATTGCAACAGTGATTCTCTTTTTTAGTGTATCATGTGAATATCCCTCACCAATGGGTTTGTCCACTCCTGCAGCTACATCAGCGAAGGTGTGAGGAAGTGCAGGGGCAGGACAGACTTCTGTACTTTGGCATGGTTCCCTAACATATAGATTGTTCATGCTGTGGACAAATGTATTTATATATGAATCATTTTCAGGATTCTTAAATCAAGCTAATAAAAAACCCCCCTGCAAATTTAAACGATTTGTTTACATCCAGAATAAAAAAATTCCCTGATAATTTACTCACCCCATTTTATCCAAGATGTTCCTGTCTTTCTTCATTCGTAAAGAAATTAAATATTTTTCTCCATGTAGTGGACTTCAATGGCTTGAAGGTTCAAATTTCAGCTTAAATGCAGCTTCAAAAGGACTCTAGCTGAGAAATAACTGTCTTATCTAGTGAAACGATCGGCCATTTTATAAAAAAAAATATTTCATAACCACAAATGCTTGTCTTGCACTAGCTTGACTTCACAAATCACATTGGAAAGGTCACGTGTGATGTAGGCAGAAGTACCAGCCCAGTGTTTATAAAGCAAACAATCAAAAAGTAAAATGCCATTTACAAAACAAGGTAAAAAAATGATGTCACCTGATTTTAAAGTTGGAGGAGAAAATTATATGAAGTTTTTCTCTGAACCAGACTACACAGACACACGTGACTTCTTTTCAATGCTGACTACGTAATCCGTGATGTCATAGACATGCATCGCAGAGCTAGTGCGAGATGAGCATTTGTGGTTATATTATATATATATTTTTATAGAAAATGAGCCTTATTCTTCGGCTGGGATTCTGAACCTTCAACCATTGGCTGCCATATACTGTAAGTCCACTTCATGGAGAAAAATCCTGGAATTGTTTTCTCATGTTAATTTCTTTACAACGTAACATTTTAATGTGTTAATTTCTTTACAACTGAAAAAAAAAAAAAAAGACGAAAATATCTCCGATGACATGGGGTGAGTAAATTATCAGGAAATTTATATTCTGGATGTGAAGAAAATCTGGCAATTTTACCTTTGAGTTTTGTAGTTGTAGTTCATGTTCATGTAACATTCCCGATCTTTTGGATATGGGTTGTACTGGATGTTGTCTCCTAAAAACAAACCAAAAAAAAAAAAAAACCTTATATATACACATACACACACATATTATATATATATATATATATATATATATATATATATAATTGAAAATATAAATAAAATAACATATCAAGGAAAAAACATGTAA
>JAUMHE010000042.1:2377767-2400124 GCA_032359235.1 Enteromius mattozi | reverse complement strand
GTTCCTCATATGCACAAGTAGGAGTACTGGTAAAATAGTAATTTCTCAAGGCTTGTTCACATGGACATGAATGTTTAGTATGAAAATTTTATTTTCACAATTTTATTATGCCGTATGTCTGTTCAAACCAATTCATAAACAACAGGCTGCAAGAAGAATGTATATTCACCCTCTGAGCTTATAGAAAAGCAGATATACAGCAGTTTTCTGGGACACAAAGCATTGCACACCCTTCAATTCTGACACCTGCTTATCCTGAAGAAGAAAACCATATTTACGTGTTTTCATCCTTTTTTTGCATATGCTGTGGTGTTTATAAAACAGCATCAACTACAAGAGTTCAGATACAAGAGAGCCTTGAAATCTTTCTGCTATTCACTGACTCTTAGCAAAATAGTCACCAAACTGTAGTTTTACGTAACAGCAGCAGGTCTGGGCATGTGACCATAAGTGTAAATCATATAGCTTGGTTAGTTTTCTTCACAGAAATGAGACCATATCTCCATAAAAAAGTGTTGCATTTACAACATGGAAATGACTGTTTCAATATGAACACATGCATTCAAATTAACAGCCATTCATTCCTCTTAAAATGTTTATTGCACCCAGTTTCATCCTGAATCTTAGTCTTTGTGTAAACATGCCTTAAAACAGTTCCTGAAACTAAGATTACATCTTACCTGGGGCTGATTGTAGAACATTTTTGGTAAACTGCAGTCAAGCAGCAGACCTAAAATTGTTATATTAGAAGCATCTTCCTGCAGGAGCAAAAGAGAAAGACAAATTCATTACCTCAAATTAAATGATCACAACAATACATCTAATTTACATTATTAAGCAGACACTTTCATCTACATCTGCTAAAAATATATAACACAACACAAAAAGACAAGAGGCAGCTTCAATGGTGAACAAAGAAAGTGTTAAGGCAGCATATTCAGAGGCCCAATGAAGCTTTTTTGTTCATTCTTTATGTGTTGTCCATTAAAGATGTTAACTTTAATTTCCTCTACCTCTTCAGGCAACATAAATAATTCAATACATTCAAAACCAGTCCCTCACTAAGACGGGCCCCTTGAAAAGACAGTTAGTCATCTCCATATGTGTGACTTTAACAAAATGAGATGCAGCATGTTCAGTTTTTTTTACCCTACATAATCAAAGTACATGTTCGCTAGGGGCTGTCGAGCTCAAAATAAAACAACAAATCTCTAATAAAACTTAAAAGTAGCATACTGTAGATGCACCTTGGAGATTCTTCTGAACTTTTTTGGTGCTCCATGAAAGAGAGACATTCATACGGGTTTGGAAAAAAATGAGAGTAAAGAAATGCTGACAGAACAAACTAAATGTTAACACTTAATAGCCTTAGGAGGCTTATCCCCTTAAAAAGTTCATGCAAACACAACAGCAAGAAACTGATTGTCCACGGTGAACAATGAGGCACTGCAATGTGACAGCGATTCAGTGTGAAATGTCAGAAGAACTTGTTTAATTGAGCACCCTTCTTCCAAGAGCGGCAAGGTTTCAGCAGTCATCGATAGGTGAAACAGCCCTTACTGTTACCAAGTCTGTACCTTCAGCAATACAGTATCTTTACATGTCACCTACACAGCACTTAGACAAATTATAAGTGAATAGCAGGGTTACATCTCTCAATAATGTATGTGGTAATTATGTGGTCACTCTCACAATGTCACACCACATATAACCACCTTAAATTTAGCTAAAATTAGTCAGTGTGAAGGTACAGGTTTGAATATACATTCAGATGTTTCTCTATTGTCAGATCATCAAAACACGGATAAGGGTCAACTTGTGCCAGCAGACCAGTCTGTTGGATCGCAGGAGGAATAGCCAATTATATTCAGTTATCATTCAGTATTAGAGCCAGTGAAATTTAAGTGGCTTCATCCAAACACAGAGCTCACTTTGAATATTGCCACTATCACAGAAGTGCATCTATATTTGAACTTGTTTATGAGAGCCAAGACCCTGCAGAACTCCTATATGAGAAAAAACAGACCATCGTCTACCTCTGTCAAACCATCAACACTGAGAAAAGAAATATACAGTGGTCTTGTGATGCGGGTTTCCACTGTGAAGATTATAAGACCGGTAAACAGCAATGCTAATAGTAAGTCTATAAAATAACTGCCAATATCTGGCATGCTGTCTTGAAACTAAACTTAAATGTGATGTATTAACAACTCAGATACTTTTTAAAAAGTTCTAAAGTGCAAAAGATGCTGTCTAGTGAATGTTTACAGAGATCGAAAAGCAGCACAGTGGACAAAAAAATGTGTTGTCAACAGCCCCTATTGGCATATTTTTGCTTTCTGTGCAGGCCTTAAGAATACTATCAACAAAAACAAGACTTAAGTCATGCGGGCTTACATGGGTGTATGGCAGCATGGCTTTTTAGGTATTTTAAGTCTGTGCAAAGGCAATTTTTTAAAATTTATTTATAGTTTAATGCCATGCCAGCAACAATGGCTATATTCATGCCAAAAATAAAAAAAATCTCAATTTCACAAGCATTTCAAACACTCATTTCAAAACAACTACATAACCATTATATGAATAACCAAACAGATATAAATATACAAAAAAGTAATTCAGTTTTAAAAACAAGAATGATAAGAACAATTATATCGAGTCTTTCAACTTAATGAATGACAAATTTTAAAATCACCCCAGGAGAATTCTTTTTGAAAACGTCCATTAATACATTTTCTGAATAAAAAAAGTTGTCTAGCTGTAAAGGTAATTAAGATAATTGTTACCAGGAAGTGACAATTTTGTTGTCCTTGATTCATTGTCCTTTATTCGCAAATGCTTTATATTTCAGTTTAATTCGAATCTCTGGATGGAAGCATAGCTTATGAAGTTCTGAATTGTGGAGTTTTTTCCCATGTTTGTGTTCAGAATTGTTTGGGCAGGGGTAAAATCATGTCTCATGTAAACGCCTATTACCTGGTTGCGATAATTTATAAAACATCTCAGTCTTTAAAATGTATTTATATTTGACAGTTTAAAAGAGGAAGCAGCTTTCCCATGAGTGTGCGTGGTTTCAGTGCCAACAGCGGACATGCCCCCAGCATTTGAGAGCAGAGAATACTACAGCTTTCTTTCAAGATTTTAATAACATTTCATTTACTTGGTGCATTTTTAATCATTTAAATTTGGCTGGGTCGTTAATAACATATTTTTCTGTGGTGTTACAAACCCAGAACACACATTTATTATGGCTTTACATGGACTCTAATGTATGACGTCCTGTGTGTGTGTGTGCTAATGGCTATCACAATAATAGGAGACAGAAGCACTCAGCTGTTGCTGGACCTCATGTGTCATACAGCACAAAGAATAGTAAACAAAAAAGAACATTTGCATGTTTAAGCACACAACTAAGCAAAGAGCATATCCACATTCAATACACATACCTGAGTTTGTGTTAGATTAATGCTCTGTATGTGGGGAAATATAAGAACGCTGTCTTTTCTATGGACGTCCTTGACTGAACCCCCATGGACACCAACCCCAAAAACCTGGCACAGAGAGAGCGAGAGAGAGAGACACACACAAAAAACACATTTCAAAAACTGTTTTCAACATTGATAAGAAATCTTACTTGAGCACTAAATCAGAGTATTAGAATGATTTCTGAAGGATCATGTGACACTGAATACTGATGTAATGACTGCAGAAAATGCAGATTTGCTATCACAGAAATATATGACCTTTTAAATATATAGTAAATATATAGAAAAAACTAAACAAAACACTGATTTAAAATTGTACACTATTACTGTTTTTAATGTATTTTTGATCAAGTAAATGAAGCTTTCGTACTGAAATAAAAATAACTTTTGAAAGTTGATGCAAATAAAAAATTTTGGTATTTGTAAACTTTGGACGGCTAGTGTAGACTTGAACACCTTGTTTTTCATACATGAAGTACTTTAAAGTGGTGCAATAGATTTATCAGGTCACCAAACTTACTCTACAGAAGATAACATACTTTACATGACCTGAATACTAATATATGCCAATGCAGATTGCTTTGAACTTGTTTGATGACAGTCATACAGTATGACACTATCCTGACTATTGCAAAAGATTCTGTACTATTTAAGCGTATTACTCATCAGTATGTACTGCAATATACATAACTGCCCTACATTTACAGAAAGACACAGTTTGACCTTGATTCAGTTAACAACAATTAACAAACAACTGAAAGACCTATGCTATGAACAAGGCAGAACAAAAAAAACTTAAAGGCAGATAAATTCTGCCAGGTCAAGCTCTGGTCATGAATATTAAATTTGTCTTGTAATATGTGCTTTGATTGAGCAAAAAAAAAAAAAAATAAAAAAATTCTTAAAAGATTGCAAACTGTGGAAATACCTTTTACCACACTCATTTTATGCAACCGGCTACAATTGCTTTTGCACTGCTGCCAAGCTAAATAAACCTCTTTTAAATATGAATCTTTCCCACATGTCCCCTTAGTATGCCCCTAGGTAAAAATATGTCTCTATGAAACCTCTTAAGTGAAAGAATGACCGTGTAATAACATAATTCTATAAAACTTGCCTGGTATGATATCACCCCATGGGTTGATGTGTTAATAAATAAAGAGATTTCTTCATTGCCCTCCACTGTAGGGAGGAAAATGATTTTAAAAGATGTTCTCCCTCTGGGTGGAATCACCTGTAAAGCAAAAAAAGAAAAAAAACTATGCAAGAAACTGAACAACCCGAAATGGGACAATGAGAGTGCTTAACTGATGTAGAGGAACAGAGAAAGCAGCCCAATCGGGAAATGTGGTGCATACTTACCCTTCTGTGGAAGGAAGGCATGTGAAAATGTCTGCTGGATGTAAACACAGAGAGCAGAGAGACTGGGAGCTCTGGGCTGGGGTTGTGGATATATACGGTTTCAGCTCTTGGCAGCCCCACTGGCCTGCAGAATGACAGAGCGAAATACAGCAATGCAGACTCCAAAATTGTTTTCATCAGAATGTTTTAGTTAAAGCATATCACTGTGAATACAACCACTGTGAAACGGAAAACCTGATCTAAATGACTGATATGTCAGGGAATGTTAGGTTTTATGAACATCGTTGAATTAAAACATACCCATACTCAAATGGAGATCATTTATTTCAGCCTCCAGACTAAAAAATGCATACTTTCAAAACGTACACTTACTTCCCCAAAGCAACACAATGAGAACCGATCATAGCGTTACAACACTTGAGCAAAGATGAAAGTAAATGTCACTTAAAGCCACATTCGTCTATTAAAAGACTTGAGTTGACCTTTCAAAGCTGATTCTAACCACAGAAAGCTTTAGCAGCTCAGATCTTTACGTTATGATGTCTCTGTGGTCAAAAGTCAGCTTCGAAAGAGGTGCGTGAATATCAGCATGGTAAAAGCAGCCAATAAAAACAACTGCAGATCCTTTGCACTATTTAAACAAATACTGAATCTCAAATGTTCATCTCAAATCTTCAGTCATCAGTTCTTTATTATCTGGTCTTTTGATAAATTGCACATGCATTTGGCAATTTTTTAAAGAATAGCACTCCAACAGTTGTATGGACAATTACTCAACTTTTAAAACACTAGCTGAATTCACGCCATGTTGTAATTACCGTAATTCTGAGATGACAACACATGATGTTCTATTTGTAGCTGTCCACGTCCTCGGACTCAGAGGTAGCACCTAAGCAGTGCCTAAATGCTAAAAGCATGTGAAGACGTTGATAGTGCTGTCATAGAAATGCATAACTCTAAATTATTCAGAGTAGAACATCACATGTCGTCATCTTGAAATTGTAAAAAACATGCAAAAATATTAAAATTAAATAAAAAAGAAGAAGAAAAAAACATACAATTTAACTTAAAATAGTGATTCACTGAACTTTGCCAGCCAAAAATATTCAACCAAAACAGAGCAATTTTATTCATACAACAATAAGCAAAAATTGCGCTACATTATTTTAGATTTTTTTGGCTAAATAGAATTTAGTTTTTTGGCATTTCTGTTTGTTTAATTGTATAATCATTTAGTTTAGTTTATTAAATCAAAAAGAAGAACTGAAACTCTTAAAAATAAGATGTGTGTATCAGTTATTAGTCATAAAAAGGCAGAACCCCAGTTTCTTGTTTGTAAACGGGTCCCAAATTTGAAAGCAGAAGTAATGAAAAAAAAAAAGGCAACACTGCCCAAGCAATGTCATTTCAGGTCTAAGCTGTTGTCTCTCTATGTGTGTCCCAGTGGAAGTAGTGATGGGAGAATGAGGGGTGTGTGTGAGAGTGTTTAAGACAGATAATAACATGTGCATGGTTGTGCAGAAGTGCTGATGAAATTAGCTGCCAGATGCCTGTTTGTTTCTCTCTCCTGCAGTAAAGTTAAGCACTAGTGTGTGTGCTGCATCACTGCAGGAACACGTACCAGGAAAAACAAGGTGTAGACCATTAGCTACCTGTGCATACATGTGCAGACAAACATTATGCAATACACCAAATACACGATGTGTATTTAGAGGACCTGGTTTCAAAATATTTGTTAAAAAAAAAAAAAATATAGCAACTATTTAGTTTAGCAAACAATGGCCAAATTTAGGCTGTAATTCTGTGGAAATGTTTTATAATAATATTATAGCTGTATAAAAATATAATATGCATATTATATTATAATATGCAAAAGAAGCTAATATTGCTTTTTTCTTTATTTGCATATGTAGCCTTGAGGTATTCCTAAGGTAATGCTGTAATGTCTGGATTAGGTTACTGATTAAATATCGAAGCACATTTTTTTTAAAGATAGATATACAGCCCTATTAAACATATAAAGTGGTCATGTTTTCAAAGTATTAAAGTATAAGTTTTTCTGTTTTCTACACACCCTTCTCCGCTTCACTACTTGACATGTATGCACATGCTCGAAGCATTTCAAGTTTAACAGCAGCACAAACATTTAAATACACACTTCATGTTAGGATGAGCCTTTTGCAAAACTGAAATGTTCGGTTAATAAATACACAACAGTAAAATGTAAATTTTGCTTGATAGCTTGACAAAGGTCAATTGCTGGCAATTTAAACGCTTTGCATTTAAAAAATGTAAGTTATGCTTCTTTACATATGTGCCGTAAACTGCACTTTCATATTTTAGGTGTGTTTACTTTTACTTATGCCCTGATGAAATGCCTTACAAAAGCATTGAACAGCACCAGTACTCTGCCAAAGCACTTGGAATGACACGCCCGTGACCTTTTTTGAAGCTTTATAAACTTTTCTTTTTTAACATAGAAGTAACATTTACATTCCTGCGAAGTAACTATTTTCATTAATAATTATTATAAATTTTTTCTATTAGTTGTTGCAGCTCTAAATCACACTAAGAATCATCTGGCTCAGTGTCCAAATAAAAGGTCACAACCACCAGTAAAGCTCCCTCCAGCTGGGACTATCAGCATTGGAACAGACATCACAACTTTCCAACTCGTTATTTCTTAAGGTCAAACTGAAAGCAGTGTAGTCCACTCCAAGCTCTGCCACTGCTCTTTCTTCCATCAGAAGCAAAGAAACTATTTAGCCATATTTAGTCATCCTGTCTGCAGAGGAAGCCAGCTACGCTTTTAAAACTGAACAGACCTTAAAATACCATTTATGTTTCATGAACAACATCTGTGGCAACAACTGACTAACCTTCAATTCATAAATATAAAAAATAAATGTATGTTTATAGCAATGCAGTTAAGTGCTATAAACTATGTGACTTTAAAATGATTTTTAGTTTTGAATATTCTATTCCAAAATTATATTCAGCTTAAGTCAATATTCCTACTCATCATAAACATACAGCTTAAAAATAATTGCAATTTTTTGTATTATATAAATCTATAATATAAAACATAAAATATACCTTTAATTAAAAGTAAATAAAAAAATGTTTGCGTGTGCAAAACACATTTTTCTGTAAACAAGTAACACAACATGGTTTGAACCCCTTGCCACCTTTTCACATCCATTTCACCCATCAACATTTGAACATGTACACTTATATGCCATTGTTTATATCATGTAACTTCTTTTAAATATATTAGTATGGTTTGAGAAGAAATGACTATGCCTATTATGGAGATATAAGATCATATACACTCACACCTAAATAACATGCTGGTTATTGTATTTGCTGATATTGAGGGTGTAATGTATAAAATATAAAACACATACTGTGGTCCAAAATCCAGTGTGGGCGGCTGAAACAGGAGCTGTCTCCCACTCTCCTGCACATAAAACGAGGAGCTGAGGAGTAAAGAGAGAAATACATGTGAACGTCAGGCAGACTTTTTTACATGAAAAAAAGTGTTTTAAAAATACTGAGCAAGAGAAAAGAGAATCAAACCCAGCAGAGAGGTTTTGCACCTCTCTGGGAAAGAAGGGAAACTTTATATGATGTGCTAGATGATGTACAAATCTAAATATATAACTACTGTGCAGTATTATGCAACAAAGCACTTTAAATACTTTAACATTTGAGTTAACTGAAGATCTTAGGATGTAAAATCCTGATTTAAATCTGCATTAAAAACTTGACATTTCACCAGTTTAAAAAGAGAACTGACTTTATCACACAATGTCATCTTTTCACATGCATGAATGTTAATAAACCACAAACAGACCAAGTTTGTTGGCAGACTTTAGGGAATGACTTCATTGTTCTTGAGCGACACGCATCTGCATAATGCATTTAAGATACATGAATATCATGTGATTTTACATGAACATTAGAAACAGACTAATCTAAACGAGCTTCCTTCTGTTATGAAGTGAATTCAAAAACACTAATCTTTAAGTAAGGTTGCAAAATTCAGATACCGAAACCATGTAACAAACACCAAAGAACCACACTGTAACAAAATACAAGTGTGCAAAATGGTAACAGGAAACTAAAAACAACAGGAAGTTAAAGTGGGCAGCAGGGTAAAGCGGACCAAATCACAAACGCCTCATTTTATACTCTCCTGATTCTTAATAAACTGCTTATTTCTCCAAAACACAAACTGAAGAAGGGACACTGTGCAAAAAAAAAAAAAAAGGCTATTAAGTTGTTCTGAGAAGTTTTCTTGTTGAATTTTAAGATGAATGAGCTAAATGGGTTTTGGTTCTGCGAGATGAAAACATAACCTTGTGTTCAGTGAAATGAAAAGCATTTTCCAATTATTTGTGATGCACATTCTTCAAAATCCCAACACTGATCTTCTACTCTGTGCTTCATTACAAGGGCTATGTGAAAATGTATTTGAATCATCATGTCACTGCGTCATGCTTTCAAAAATAGAAGTTTCAGTTAAAAGTTTATAAGTTTCAGAAATAGCATAAAAATATATATATTATTTGATTTATGATTGTGAACCTACATTATATTTGGATTATAATGCAATACAAAACTGTGTACAACAACAACAACAAAAATAAATGAAACATTTTAGTAAGTTGTTGTATTAAGTCCTCAAGGGCTTGACATAAAAACATAAAATCCAGTGTAGTGTGTAGTGTGATTCACAAACACTGTGTATGACTTAAATAATCTAATTATTTTTAATGAATTAAAAACATATACGCAAAACAGTGTAGTCCAACTCCTGAAATGAATGGATACGGAGTTACGTCTTTTAACAAATTCTTCAAAAAGATGAATTAGCCAAATTCATCTAAATCTAATGAAAACCAATTTAAAAAAAAAAAAAAAGAATCAAAAGATTTTATGATTGCATTGCAGATAAATGCTCAATGTGTGTGCACACGCAGGGTTATAAACAGGACATTACAGACACGTATATCTCATACTTGCAATAAGCTAAACTAAATAAAGCCTCAAAGTCATAATACAAATAAGTCTCAAAAAGTTTCACAAGTGTTTGTTGACGAACATTTTATAAACAAGGCCCAGTTCGACGGTGGATTTGCACATTGTTTAATACTGAAAGACGAAGTGGTCTCAGCTATAAAAGACCCCAGTCATGATTCAGAACTGCAGACGGTAAGTGAAACGGCATCAAATATCTGTTTTTTGTTGGCAATCGGCGCAAGTGCTCATCACTCTTTAGCTCCGCCGACACAGCACGCCTCCAGGAGCTCTGCTTTTTTGAAGCTAAACTCTGCAGGACACCAGCCCTCCAGGACCGAACTTGATGGCCCCTGCTTTAGAGGGTTCCAGCGAGCAGAAGAGACCATCATTTGTTGGGGAATCCCGCCTCTCTAAACTCTGTCAGTGGCTTGCCCACGCTTTCAACAGCTAGGACTTCTGACATGAGGACACATATCAGTGGCCTTCATAATTGATTACCAACAGAAAGAGGAGAGCTTGAGGTATGAATCACTTCTGTAACAGTTCCAGGAAAGAACATATGAAACAAACCAACAATACTTCTATGAATACTTCCAAGTCTCAGAGAACATGTTTATGGCTTTGAACAGCTTTCAAAGTTCTTCATAAAAGGGAAATGAACAAAGTAGATTGAACATAGAGAAGCTGGAAGAGCATCAAATATGGACTGACTTCCAAAAAAACCCCAAAATGGTTACAGTTTTCTGTCTGGCCATTATCACACTGGTAAAACAGGTTATTCATGCTGTTTAACTTCATGGCATTCTGGACTACACAGAATTCAAGTCCCCTTGGTCAGCTATCACTGAGCGAGTTTATAAAAAGACAGGGTAGATTTGATACTGGGTGCAAAAGTTCAACAGCCGACTATGTTATCAAATGGCTGCCTGTGGGAGCTGAACATAGCTGTTCCAGAACATCCAATGATTCTGTCAAAAAAAATGATAAAATCACAATTAAGTCTGACTTTCTCTGAGGCTCTTAACATATAGTATGCATAGAAATAAAACAGAAACACTGTGTATTGCCTCCAAGAGTTAGTTATGAATCAGGGAATAGCATAGCGGCTGTTTTTTTTACCTGTATTGGTGTGAGTGGGAGCAATGTCTAGAGAACGCTGAATCACTGAATCACTATGAAACAGGAACTACAGAGTAAGAGTTTCAGGTGAGCTCATTTTTTAGTTCTGTGTAAATTAAATGCACTTCATTATATACCACTCTGTTATGGTTGGGAACTTATTACTGCTTATCAAGGCTGCATTTATTTAGTCAAAAATATAGTGAAAACAGAAATACTGTAAAACATTAGAAATTTAAATACCTGTTTTCTGATTAATTAGAAATGTAATTTATTCAAAGCTAGCCATTACTTGAGTCATTAGTGTCACTTAATCCTTCAGAAATTATTTAAATTTTTTGGTGAGCAAGAAACATTTATTACAACCAATGTTGAAAACAATTGTGATGTCACTGTGTAATATTTTTATGTAAACTGTACTAATACATTTAAACTGTAGTTTAAACGTATAAATATTTGAAAAGTTACCACACTTTAGTACTTCATTTACAGTGTAAAAAAAAAGTTTGGTTTACCACCTTTCTTTAAAAGCTAACCATTGACATTTCTCTCAATACGTATCACTTTGCTGGCAGCAGCATCACTTCCCATCACGAAAGAAAAAAAAATACTGCTGTTTGAAATAGGGTGTAGTGTTCATTTCCTGTGTGTACTGAAACAGGAAGTTGTAGGTAATTTGAATAACGCAGGGGTTAGAAGTGTAGAAATGACACTCAGTAGCTGATCCGAGTTCAGCTTCATGTTTCAATGTTTAAGGCATTTGTACTGTACACCAGTGTGCATTTTATGGTCTGTTTGTGAAGTCTGATGATGAGCAGAGGGGAGGAGCTAACATTCTCACCACATTCAAAGAGTATGCAAAAAGAGAGAGAAAGAGAGAAAAAAAAAAAAAATGAAGTAGGGAATTCAAATACTCAGAAATCAATGTCAGTGACACCCAATTCATTATTCACCCAAACAAACCTGTATGAATTTCTATCATTTGCTAAACACAAAAGAGGACATTTTAAATAATATGGTTAATCAAACAGTTGATGGTTCCCAAATTCTTCTTCCAAGTTCTGTGTTCAGCAGAGGAAAGAAATTTATACAGGTTTGGAACAACTTTCGAGTGACTAAATGGTCACAGTTCAAGTCTTACTATCCGTTTAAGCAAAAAGAAAAACACTGATCTATCAACACTGTATTTTGAACATCCTCCTTGTTTTGGATGTTTTGCATGTAAAATGTCGGTTCAAATGGATTCTTGGCGTTTCTCTTGATGCTTCAGCAGCATGGTTTTGGTTATTCATTGTCCCGTGAAGAGCAGACATAAGTGCCTGCTGGTATTTTTATGTATACTGTTGTTCAAGGGGCAACTGTGAATGTCTTAAAGAAATATTCTGCGGTAGATGCACCTTAAGCTCTGATTAAGCATGCAATTATATTAAATCTATTTCAGCAGTTAATTAATTGAACAATACCTCACCTTCTTGTCAAATCCTGAGACTAAGAATAAAATTGTGGTACAACCTGAGAAGGTAAGACTTCCTATCCTGCATTACACAAGACAGGAGGAAAAATATTACAGGGTTATACTATAATATTGTATAATACGGTTACTGTAATTAAAAACACACCCAAAATGTCCTGTTTAAGATCCAATGTAGAAATGGTAAACAATATATATTTCTTTACATATTATTTAGTTTAGATTATGCCTTATACACACATTACATTTTTAATTTTTTATACAACAATAATCAATAGTTGTTGTAACCTATATTTGTTTACATTATATTTGTATTAAGGTTAATATTTGTCTCATCTCACCATAAAAATCTGCTAAATCTAAAAATGGGCTTGTTGCTTTAAGACATAAGCAAAACCTGTCAACACTTTCGATAGAAGCAATACATTTTAACAAAAAAAATCAGCAAATATAATAAGAACACAGCATTCTACCAATCAAATAACAGATGGCAAAATCCAAAGACGACTGAATAAACTAAATGAACATTATCATCTCTGTTTTCCAATAGATCTGATTTAGATTTAAATGGCTTTGTGACAGGTGACCACGGTTACTGGTTACCACACAACAGCGGGTCACATGACAGAAGCAATAAACACACAAGCAATAAATGTGTTGCCATTAATTGGCGTCAACGTGACACATTGTGGTTGCCAAAACAAACATAGAAACACAATCATCCTTATACAATTCAACCAAGAAAAAAAAAGAAAAGCACAATAAGCCCATGCTGAAGAATAGCAAATTTGTTTTGACATTTTTTGTTGTTTTTTTCCTCGGTGAAACACTAAGCACAATAACACAAGTACACTGTATTATCAAGATCTATAGAAGAAACATTGTGGAATGTTTTGGGCTTAATGGAATGTAGTTGATGCCAGAGCTGAAGCTATTTGTGGTGTTGGCAGAGGACAGGGGAAGAGATGAGAGGGTGTAGCACAGCAGGAGGTGTGAAAATTAGCACTAGCTACCAGAGAGAGAGAGAAAGAACTGCAGAACATACTATACAATACGGATATCTTTAAATTGCCACTTCAGGAAGCTACTACGCCACATTCACAGATGAGAGTCCATTCAGTGTCAGTGAGATAGACATCTGACAGCCTTTGTTGCAAGATGTTGTGAAAAAATAATTAAAAAATGTAATTAAATTAAAATTGCTCACTGACATTCATGGAAACAATTATCATTCAGATTGCTATTAAATGTCACTAATAAATTCAATAGATGACAAGTAACATTGAATTAAGTGTACAGTTTTAAAGCAAAAAGACTGAACTGACAAATTGTGTTGAATCCCCAGTACATTGAGGAATATACAATGCAAGCAAACGGGGCCAGATTTTGAAGGGTTTAAAGTTGTGACTTTTCCTCCATATTGCGATGTACATCCAGGTGTAGAACAAGACGCGTAGTACTGGGACTTGGTTCCACACATCAGTTTTTGTGAGTTACTTTAAGTAGGCATTATACAACACTAGCATAAAAATATTCCTGGACATATTTCAAATCAAGTTCTTCTAAGTTCCCCATCAGGCTCCTAAAACTCAGGATGTAAATGAGTAACAGACTGCGGTTGGGTACAAATACGGCAATCTTATGATTATCCTATGATTATGATAATCTTATGATTATCTTATTATCTTGATTCTTGTTTTTTTTTACATGCATATCACTCATTTTCTGACTTTTTACTTTCTTTATAATTTGCTGTGCTGTGATTAATTGGCTGTGAGTTCTCATATAACCCTTTCACTACAGTTAAAAATTTAAAATACAGGCCATGAAGAGCATGAAGACATCAGTTCCCCCAAACATTTGTTCTCACATGAGCTGGCCTTTATTTGTGTGATACACATGGCGAAACATTCTGAAAGCACTGCAAGAAGTGCTAAAATGTTCTAGAATTTGAAATAGCGGACAAACAGTGTAAGCGCAAGAAGGATCAAGAGTATTAGGCAAGAGTATGTGTCTTTCATTTATATATGCAATAGAACAGACTCAAAATAAACTTACAACTGACAGCTTCTGGGAATCCAACTTGTAAAATTAAGTTAACAATGCGTTTTAAAATCATTTAAAATAATGAAATATTACATTGAAACATTATTTATATTCTTCTGTATTTTAGGAGTAATCAAACTAAATGTTTTACAGATTTATGATGTAAAAATGTAGATGTATGTTGCAAAACCTATGCTTTATAACCTCCCCAAAATGACTTCATAATATGAAATAATGTGTTTCATAAGGAGATAAACCCATCCATGAATAATTTACAAAATCTATAGCTACTAAAATCCATGTGTTCTCTAGACCTCAGACAACTGCATAACACATTCTCTTTTCTCTCCATGCTGTAAGACAGTCAATAATCTCCAATACACAGACAGATGCCATCGCAGTCACCCTGCCAACAGACGCACAAACACAAGGCCAAAGTTCAAAGAGCAAACTCTGAACACCAGCAGTATTACACACTCTTCATCTTCAACAGTGCACAAACTCATGCATGTAGAATTTTTACTTGAAAACATAAATAATGCAAGAATGAATATGGTCCATTCCAGGTGTTAATTACGATGCAAGCAAAAATAATAAATGTCATAATTTATCAGGCCCTTGTATCCTGGATGCACCCTAGTTTTCTGTCCCATTTATGCACATTCTGTTGCTTAACACTGCACTACTGCTATCATAAGTCTAAAGCCCTGACAAGCTCAATGCCTGCTGACGTTAAATCCCCATGAGCCAATTTCCAGAGAGTTATACATTACAAGATAGCCTGCACATGACCTCTGTCTTTAGGGTGTACATTTTTTGGGTTTTGGACAGATCAATGTAAAAGAATTAGAAACAGATTTTAGGTCTACAGAACTGTTTTTTTTTAATCCACAAGCAGTGTGGTCAAACGATTCTGGCTTTCATTTCTGTATTCGGAAGCCCAAGACAACCCACACTGGTGCTATTTTGCTCTCCTGCAAAAGAAAGCTATACAGTAATTCCATGAATTCACCAAAAGTGTGCTGCATACATGTATAGACTCTTGTTTTGTTTAGTGACAGTTGTTCATGAGTCCCTTGTTTGTCCTGAAAAGTTAAACTGCCTGCTGTTCTTCAGGAAGTCCTTCAGGTCCCACAACTTCTTTGGTTTTGCCATGTTTTTTTTGTATTCAAACCCTTTCTAACAATGACTATATGATTTTGAGATCCATATTTTAACACTAAGGACAACTAAGGGACTCATATGCAACTATTACAGAAGTTGAAAAAAACATGCATTAGGAGACGGGGTGGAAACCTTTTGAATTTGAAGTAAATTTTACTTCTTGTGTCTTCTGGGAAACATGTAACTATCTTCTGTAGCCTCTGAGGGACAGTACTACATGAATAAATATTATATTTATGCTAAAAAAGAAAAATGTACACATTTTTTCCTTCTTTTCTCGTGAGGGCTATATGGAAATATCTTTACTAAATAAAAAAATAACATGCATTTTGTATGATCAATTCAATTTTGGTAAAATAACATTTTGCTGATTCTGAAAGGGGGATGTAAACTTTTTACTTCAACTGTAAATACATGAGTAGTATGACTATGTCTATTGTAGGACAGGTTGCTTGACAGATTTTATCCAAATTTGTTCATTTCTGCCTATTCAAATCTCATTTTGGACCAATCAGAGTGAAGGCGTCATCTCTGCATCCTTGTTTTTAAAGCCTACAGTCACCCTCAGCTTCATTTTAATGTGCAAGGTTTCCATATAAAATGGCGTAAAAAATTATTCAAAAATAATGCATAATTGAGCCTGACACAAAACATTATTTTTTCAGGTGACACTGAATGTCTTTATATTATTTCAACATCCATGTAACCGCTCTTTGCTGTTGATACAGGAAGTGGGTCTTGTTGATGCTGCTGCGTTAAAAGCAGTCATTGTGCTTGGTGATAGTCTCTGATTAAGACTTAACCACAGAGCATGCTGTTACCCTGAGTCATGTCAAAACAATGAAAAGACAACGTGAACTATGAGACATCTGCTACAAGCAGATAGCAGAATGAGATCTAGAAGAGTTAGTGACGGGTCGTCTGAGAGGATGTGGCAGAGAGACAATGAAGAGGGGACAATGAAGAGAAAGTAAAAAAGTTCCAGTTACTAAGACAGTGTGAATAAAACTTGCATGCAAAGTCACAAATGCTTTTTTTTTTTTTATATATATATAAATATGATAAAACAAATATTTCCCAGTTTATGGTGACAAGAACTTTCTCAAATGGCTTTGCTCAAGAGTTTTCAATTCTTCTCTCTCCTCTCCTAATATATATTTCACTCATCTGCTCTAATTGCTCTTACTGACATTCAATTGCCAAGAAAGTGAATTAAACACTAACCCGTAACACTAGCCAAATTTCCGACCACTTTTTATGTAAATGGAATAATGCATTAAGAATGTTAGCCTAAATAGAAACATCAAGATGCAAATAAAATTTCTAAAATGCATAATGGGTAAAATGTATACACTCAGTTGAGATGGCCCTTTTTTTATTCTGCAAGACAATATTTGCATGAATTACAATGCAAACATTTACCAAATAATACATGAAGATTTGCATCAAAAAAGCCTTGTCACATGACCGAATGACCGCACTCTAATAACTTTTTTTTTTTTTTTTTAAATGTAGTTTCATCTGGTCTAGTGCATATTATTTAAAGACAATAACTACATTTTCTAATGTGTGTTGTGTGTCCTAGACGACAAAATAAATAAAATTACACAGTGCTGGCAGTCAAATATCTTTTATATTTTTGGCATATGTTTTGCATATCATTAATATATATTTAGGTCTTTAGAGAGCCAACAATATATCTACGACATATTGATCTTTACCCAGTTGCTACAACATTTCTATTTTGTGTCAATTTCTGTAAAAGTAACAATGTAGTAGACACATGGTATAAAAATGCTACTTCATTTGCAAATTGTTGAAAAAAAAAAAAAAAAAAAATCAACTTGCATAAACTGTCAGCTTTGTGTGTAAGGCAAACCACAGCAATAACAGACAACACTCATAAAACTTTGGTAATGCTTGGCAATTTGTTTTTTGCATCTGTAACTACTCTTATCTTAAATCTTGTGTTGCATCCTGCTCTTTTTTTTCTGAAACACACCTGGAAACCATGTGCCGCCTTGCAGGCTTGGGCTAAAATTGGTATTTTTCCATATAAACAAAATGCCAGTGAGTTCTAAGCTATGCTCTTACTCATATCTTCCTATTGAAATATAGTTAATAAAACAATATATGTTTATCTTAGGTCATGCCAGTCACATGAACGCAAATGTAGAGTAAACAGAAAGCCAGTGTCCTCAGGAGGCTTAGTTTTCCATACGCTGTTGAAACAAACCAGCCCTGCTTTCAGATAAATGTTTAGAGAATGTACACAATAGACCACCGAAAATTAAATGAGATAATAAAAAGGTAAACTTTGATAATTTAGTATACTACGTTATATACAACAGATTGTGGGGTTACAAAAACATTCTTAATAACTGCTCCTGAATAAATGTTACTAAATAAAAATGGCAAATATTCCAGGAAAGTCTCAAAGGGATTGTGGTTTTAAGAGAAACTCTCACCTCTCGTCTCGAGGAACATTCTCATTGTGCTGCTCCTCTGCCTGAAAAAAAAAAAAAAAAACACCATTCAGTTGGTAAAAGAATATTACATATGTACGGTTTGGAATATGAATAAAATGTATAAGCAGTATTTAGAAATTTTATCCAGCAAAGCTGCAGTAAACTGATCAATCATGGCTTTCAAATAAAGACAGAAAGCAGTTGTTTGTGTTTAACGTTGATTAAACTGAAGTGTTTAAACAATTATTAAACACTCATAATAATAAATAATGTTTTTACCAAATCCGCATATTAGAACGATTTATAAAAAAATCATATGCCACTGTGGACTGGAGTAATGGCTGCTGAAAACTCATTTTTAATTATATTTAGTTAAGTTAAATTGAAATATAACAACATTTCACAAATTACAGGAACATTAAAAAGATGCATAAGTAAAATAAATGTAAATAATAAGAAATGTAGGCATTACATTGAAGTGTTATCTAAAAACTCAAAACAGAATCCTGTAAATTTAGAGTCCAAGTAGTTGACCTGACCTTGTTTTTAGTGCAACAGTAGTGAAAGGGAACACTGTGCCATTTAGACACATATAACCATGCTCTTCTAAAACTGCCTGTAGCACATAATAGGCAATTTACTGAAATAGCCATCTTACTGAGAGCCTTGAAAACCACGATTACCTGACGAGCGTCTATGCTCTCTGTTAAAAAAACAGTGTTTCCATAGGAACTATAGCCCTTCAGGCACACAATGGATGTATATGGAGGCCACTTGGCTGCCTGGTGTCAGATGACTGTTAAGTACACATTTTACAATGATTGGATGAATATGCAGACCTACCGACAAGGGGTTTCAATTAGTGTCTTCCTCAAACCAGAAAACATGCTGTGAATCTGCAGATTTTCAGTGTAGTACTTACAAGCACTATTAGAATTCATTGAGTAAATGCGGCACCCATCCATCATCGGGTGAGGGAGGTTCTTTTTGGAATGCTGCAGGTCTACTCAATCACTCCTGACATCTATATCGACTACAAATGAATCGAAGTCTATTTATGGGTTTGCTTTTAGTCGGTTTTCCAACTGATGTGTTTTTTGTTTGTTTGTTTTTTTGTACTTGAAAGTGGTTTGTGTGTTTGACCTCAGATTTTACAAGCCAAGATTATTAATGAATGAGCAAGCCACATCGATTTCATTTAACACATCAGTAATAAAAGGTTACGCTGGGTGGAAAAAAACAAGGCATTATTAAATCTAATTACAGCTTATTTTAAAACTAAAATAAAGCATATAGCCCAACAATAGTTTGTAAAAAAGAATATTATTTCATATGTTATTAATAACATGGACATCAGCTGATATAGGGCACATAGACGATAAAAAGTTGCCCTAAAATTGAAATTTAGAATGATTCAATTATACTGTAAAGAAGTATTACCAACTTTCCTATAATGTCACTGTACCATAGCTATCTATTTATATAATGAACCACATCAACACATCCAATAGCATTCAAAAAACAAATCTGGTGGTGTTTTTTTTAATTTTACTCAATTCCCATGCTGCATTTTACATACAACTGACCTGACTATTCTATCACCACCACAGAACACATATATAACCTTGATTTGCAAAGTTTTATTTTAGCATCAAGGTTCTATTATAACTTTTATTAGTATTTAGTTTTTTTTTTTTACATTTTGTTCTAAAGTTTTAGTAATTTTGTTATAGAAATTTTTGTATTTTATATATTTGTTATTTTAGTACATCGAGTTAAACTAAATGAAAGATGTTGCCTTGGAAACTGGTTAAAAAAAGGAGTGATAGTCAATTCCCATGCTACATTTCTTCTTTTTTTAAACGTGTCAAGCAATGGTTCGGTTTCAGTATGACATTTCCATTTGGAATAAAACATGCTTACTACATAAAACACCAGTACAAGATTGATGCAATAAGATTTTGCCACCTCCATTACGTTCAAACCTACAAACAAAGCCCCTTTAAACAAATGCAGAAATATAAATGGAATTTTCCATTCCTTTGATTGTGGCCATTCTCAAGCCATAAGACAGGTCTATTGCACAACGGTTAACCACAAAAGTGGCAAATTGTCTGTCAACTTCTAAAGCAGCAACAGTTTCTGTGCATGTTTTTGCAACATTAGCTTCCTGCCCCAAAGGAAACAAAAATCTTTATCAAACATAAATCAGTCTGAGCCTGATCGTAATAAACAAAAACATCCACTACCACAAAAAAGCACTCCTTTGTAACTGTCCCAGGTGTTGGTTTTAAATGGCTTCATGTGTTGCATATACCTATAGCCAATGTGTTAATTCAATTAATATTTAATCATAGAAAAATACACACTACCTTCTCCGCATAGCAACCCTTCTGTAAATGTTATTATGTACTATTCATCTTATGATTCTGTGCCTCACTATTATATTACTGTATCTCTTGAGAACTGGAAGCATTGTAAAGATAGATTCCTTGTATATGAGATCATACTTGGCAATAAAGCTCTTACTTTCTAATAACTTTCTGTAGTGATACCCAAGTCCCACGCCAGGAAAGTGTGGCGTTTTAATGCATCTCATGTACAAGTGACTTGACTATTCTAGCATCGCCACAACAAAAATTATTTGAAGAGCGGATCACAAACTACTGTTATACTACCACAGCTTTTTAATAATATTTAAAATAGTTTTTATTTTTTATACTTTATTTTATGTCTACATAGTTATTTTAGTACATCCATAGTACACCTATACAATTACATCTGCAATACTATCTAGCTAATAAAAGCTCACATATAGCTTGCAGTTAGACTCATTAACAGACAAAACATTAAATATAACATTCCATGAGGTCAAACAAAGGTCATGACAACGCAACAGCAAAGATATCAAGACCAAATAAAAATAAAAGTGAAATGATATAGGTCCGTTCAGTATCCCAGAGTCCTACAGAAAGATGCGTCCTGTTCCCGCCTCCACATGGAAACACATTTCACCAAGCTAAATAAACAATCGCCCTGGCCATATAAGAACGGCATAAACCAACGCATATTAAATGACACCTGAATATCCAAATGAAAGAAAGACCTTATTTTGATTTTTGCCACCTTTGCAGTCGTGACAATAGCACATTGCACCACGTCTCGCACGTGCTCTCGGCTCACAATGAAGTGAAGCTGAACTGTAATAAAAACTTCCAGCTCATGACGTCATGTTTTTACTAGCTCACGTAACGTTACCTGCGATGGCACGAAGAAGTCTGCGTCCTCAGCCTGCCAAACTTCAACCACGCTGGACATCTGAGTCAGAGCTTCAAGAGAAAAGAATGACATAAACAAAGAAAATCATGCGAACAATCAACAACAGCAGACCGATCTTTGTCTTTAAACAAAAAAAAAAAACACAGGAAATTACGAAAATGACCCTATAGAGCTCAGATTATCTCGCGTGCGTTAAATCGTATATTTGCAGCAGTTTAACGGCGAACAGCAGATGAGTTGGCGTGGATGACAAAGGCGTGAAATTGAACGGACAAGCTATTTTAGTCCATAGCTCACACCATGTCAACAATCCAAATACACGCAGCTGGAAACGCATTGAAATGTGCATTAACGCTGTCCTAAACTCGTGTTTTCCGCTGCAACCGTCGGACAGACGCTTAGTTCCCAAAGCCTGTACTGAATAACATCTGTATGAAGCTATATGAGCTTTGTAGCATATTGCATTGACACAGGAAATCGAACAAAACCAATAACTTGGCCAAAAAAGCGTAAGCCGTCTTTCTTCAGATTTCAATCAAAACGTTAATCCTCATGCAGATAGACGACGGGTGAAAACCCGCGAAAAATAGGTCAGATTGCGGATAAATTCAATGATTATTTTGCCATTTTAGCACAGCGAGTGCACTTGAATACTTGTCAAATCAGCCCTCGGCAGTTCCTCCGACATTTTCGCAGTCGCGCTGCATTCGTGGACTAAATAAATAAGACCAATCTGTCCCCCGCACCTTGAAACTGAGCTCCTCCGTGTTGAATGTACGGCAATAACAGCTGTATGAGTCGCAGAAGGACATTAATCCATGTTTTTCTGTGTGTGAAGTCCCTTTGGCTCGCCATGCTGGCTGTGCTGAGCTCCCTGTCTTCACTTCTTTCTCTCTCTCACACCCTCCCTCCTCTCTCTCTCTCTCTCTCTCTCTCTC
>JAUMHE010000042.1:2358968-2373678 GCA_032359235.1 Enteromius mattozi | reverse complement strand
GAAATGAAAGGATACAGCCTACAGCGTGCTCTGGTGTCTTTGTGCATGTATTTGAAGAGCGCACGCTGCAAGCACAGAACCGTTTGCCTGGCGCTTAAGTGAGGTGGAACATGCGTCTGAAATGTCTCCCATTTGTTGTGGTAGTAAAGACGTTCTTCAACTGAATAAATGCACTGCGTTAATTATGTTAAATATTTTTAACGCATTAATCTGAAAAAATTAATCGCAAGTGTTAACGCGCTAATTTTGACACCACTAATTGTAACACACCATTTCTGTTTTAAACGAACCCTGTTGAATTTTTTAATTAAAAAATCCTGAAAAAAGCATTGCAGGTCACAAAAAATATTATGTAATGATGAGTAATGATGCTGGAAATTCAGCTTTGCATCACAGAAATAAATTACATTTTAAAATATATTTAAATAGAAACTAAACAGCAATAATATTTCACAAAAAGTAACATTTAATGTATTCATAAATGCAGCCTTGATGAGCATAAGAAACTTCTTTAAAAACAAAGAAACCTTACTGATTTCAAACTTCTGAACAACACTATAAAATAATAATAATAATTATTATTAATAATAATAAAAAACTTTATACATTTCTAATATCTAATTTTAGTTGTTGAATAGTTTAGTAAATTTTAAAAAAGAAAAATGCTAATAACCATAGAAATGTAGGATCACTGCCAGTGAAAAGACAAGTTGTCTGTTTGAACTGAATTGTCTGTTCTGGAGTGTGTTGTTCCAGAAATAGTTTATTCACAATAAGACTTGAACATTGTGACAAGCGTTTAAGTTCACTAGTGCATAATTTTGGGTTACTACGCTCACCTTTTAAATTTGCCTGAATAATCTCGTTCGTTTAATTAAATTGCTCAGATCATAAACAAAATAAAATTTTACATTTAAGTAATTTTGTTGACAAGACTGGCATATTGACGTCATCTCAACTTGCTAAACTTTGCAAACCCTATGTATTTGTAAAACCGATCAACTTGAAGCCCTGCAGACGGCTGTACATCACTCTAGCTAGTCTCTCTTCCATTAAGTCTAAAGATTTTCTTCTAAGACAGTTAGCAGACCCACTCTGATATATAATTCATCATACTGAATGTGCTGCCCAGACCACTTCAATTTCAGAGCTAGATTAACAAATGCTCAAAAGTCATTCCAAGGCTTTGGATCAAATCCAATCTGGGAAAAGGAAGATCAATCTGTAATGTTAATGACTTGTGTTCTCTCTGTTCATACTGACTTGACAGGAGCAGATGCATGACACTGCAGAGCTCCAGGGCAATAGAACAGGTCAGGTGGAGAACGGAAATCATTTTGGGCAGTGCTTAAATAAAGGGCTCTCCAAAGACACAACTCTGGGGAAAGAATGAGCCTTTTCCACAGACAAAAACACTTACAGAACACTTTACAAAAACAATAGAAACCTGTTCCACTCTTGAAAAAAAAAAAAAAAGTAATAATACCATAATCAATCCATCCATTTCAAGTTCTAAAAAAGTACATACTTTTGCAATGTGGGCAGAATATAATACTCTTTAAACCATGGGTAAACAAAATCATGGGTACCATATTCCATTTTTCCTCTCAAACGCTGGAACTGTTGACTGTTTATGCAACACACAGTGTTTCCGTTACAGTGAAAAACATGTGAATATGAGGCACACAACAGAGTTTGTTGCTAGGCATCTAGCCGTAACATTCTAACACTGCATCATTTCCCACCGCGTAAGTTTGCAGGGTTAACACTGCAGCGTTTCAGGACCCCAGTTAAAAAGCAGTGCTAATCCAGCTTCTAAACAAGTGTGAAACGTTCCTCTACCCAGGGTTAAAACAGGGTTAAGTATAATGATAACCCGGAGTTAAGCACAGTATGAAAAGCCTCTGACAGCGTTTCTTGCAATATTATGCAGTTGCTGCTATTGAATATTAACAATAAAAAATTCAGCAACCAGTGTTGACTCTTCAGAGCTTGTCCGTTGTAGAGAATCCAAAACTGAGTGCAACCAGCCCTGACCTATTCCCAAACTAAGAAATCTCATCAGCCGGGTAATTTTAGTAAATCAAAACCATACAGCACAACCAGTTCGGTCATGATGATTCTTATGAGCTAGTTCATTTAGTGAAACAAAATTTTTTTTTAAATACTAAAATGTCAGTTTGTTACCTTAAAATATAAGCTGTTTTAATGAACAATAACCATACAGGGCACCAAATCTACTTGATCAATTGATTATTTAAGTAACCTCATGCATTTTCTTTTTTTTTAGGAATAAATGTAGTTTAATGCTGAATATAATGCTTCATATTCAGTGAGCAGCACTGATAAATTTGCTTTTATTAGCACATCCACAAAGTGTGATGACAGCACTGCCATGTTCAAGACCCCAGAGGTAATCAGGGTTAAGTGTACCACTTGAGACATGATATCAGCAGCCCTTTGGTATGGACTCAACTTCCCATGGGTGTCCCAACTGGGATTCATACCAGCAACCCTGTAATAACTGGCAATGAGCCCTCACTCACTAAAGCAGAAAAAAAAACCTTCAAGATAAATTAGGTTTCTCCTTGAATACACAGGACTGTTAAGTCTCTTTTTAATGCAGTTATGATTAATACATAAGTAAGGACTTTAAACCTTGACAGGGTGATCATCACCCTGAAGGAGTTTATTTTGCGATAATGTCTGTCTGAACACTCGCAGCTTAATATATGGCTACTTACAATATATGGCTATATATATATATATATATATATATATATATATATATAATTAGAAATATTAGCATAATTATAAAGACTGTGGAGAGACAGAACATGAGCACAGCTACACTATTGCTAAAATAATTGCTTTAATATCTGACCCCTAATTGCTGCAAATGACCAATCAGAATCAAACATTCCACGGACATGTCAAATAAGATGAGTGTATCATGTCCAAGGTGCTATAAAACAAATTTTTTTATTTGTTGTGTGCAGTTCTTGAACATCCTCTATAGCATTGCAACAAGATGCAACCTATGACTAAATTAATAAAGTGTACAGATGCCTTAGCCATTACTAATACACCAAGACACAAGAGAAATCTCCTTTCAATGTTACTAGCACCAGTGCACGAATTCTAAATGGGGATCACGATCTCTGAATATATACACAAATGTTTTGTCTGTTGACTCAGAATTGTGTGAGAATCATGCTCTGTGCTTTTCTGTTAAACATATTTCAGAACATAGTACCTCGGGGAGATGCAATAGCTCAGAGTGTCTGTAAGCCAATTCTAAAAGTGATTAAAATATACATAAATCCCGAGAGGAAGAAAAAGCATCAAGTATTTCAGCAGGGACTACTGACATTTTCACAGCATTTAAACTGGAGGGCTTGTTAGAGAGACGGAGCTGCAGGGATGGGGTGATGAACAAGGTGGATGATGTAAAGAGAGGTTACAAATGTTATTTTCTCTCAAGAGACGTGAGTCATTATCTCCACCAGCGCCTGAGAGAGATGATTATTCACGGCTGATCGCAGAACTGTCTGGAGAAGATCACAGAACATTCAGAGCTGAACTTGTCTGGAAATGTGTGATAGGTCAGGAATATTATAACAAGGCATTGGACATTTGTCTAGAACTTTAGCTGTATGTTACAAGGTATCTACAGTTTTTGGTTTGTAATATGTTTTAAGACATGATATCTAATACAATAATTAATACCATGTGTGCATACAGAACAAACTCATACAGTGTCAGAAGTCGTCACGTGACAAATTTTTTGACTCGTTGAATCTATGCCACAGTCTGTTTAATGTGCCCCTATTATGGATTTTCTGAACACGACAGTTCATTCATGCAGTTTATAATAGTTCTAAGAGAATGAAAACATCCTGCAAAGTTTTAAATCTGAAAGTTCACCATGTATAAAGTTATTGTCCCTCAAAAGAAGTCGACTCTGCATCATTGAAAGAAGTTGTTTCATGGTGATGATGTCAGAGTGAAACATTAGCATATTGCCTGCCCACCTGTTGTGCAAGCAGACCTTCTTTGCCAGTAGGTGCTGCTTTTGGAGCTTTAAAGGGTTTGTTAATACGGTCATTAATTACTCATCCTCATGTCATTCCAATCCTATAAGACCTTCGTTCATCTCCGGAACACAAATTAAGATATTTTTGATGATATCACAGTCATCCGACCCTCCACAGACAACAACACAACTGAAATGATCCCAGATTCAGATTAAAAAAGATTCAGAAACGTAGTAAAACATTGGTAAAACAGTCCATGTGACATCAGTGGATCTACTTTTTTTGCACAAAGAAAACAAGAATAACATCACTTACTCTTATCATTCCTCTCCCTTGACTTGCGTCTTCTGCCATTTTAGAGAGTATCACAACGCACCGCGTACGCAAGCTTAACCCATTTAAAGTAATCAGCCTTGTTTACATCCGAGAGAAAGCACATGCATGCATGTAATCTGCAGTTGTTTACGTGTAGTGGAAAGCGTACGTATGCGTTGAGATACTCTCTAAAATTGCGGAAGACGTAGGTCACGGGAGAAGAATGGTTGTAATAAATTGTTATTTTTTTTTTTCTTTGGGCAAAAAAAGTATTCTCCTAGCGTCACAAAAGTGAAGTTGAGCCACTGATGTCACATGGACTGTTTTACTGATGTTTTTAATACGTTTCTGAAATGATCCCAGATCCAGTTGTGTTGCTGTCTATGGATGGCTCTCTGATATCATTAAAAATAATTTGTGTGTATGGGTTTGGAACTACATGAGGGTGAGTAATTAACAACAGAATTTTCATTTTTGGGTAAACTAACCCTTTAAGCGTTTTTTGTGATACACTAAAGCACTGTCACTACAGTCATCAAAACACCACATCTGTACAAATTTATCACCTTCAACAGTGAATTGCAAAACAATCACTTTAAGGCTTCAGACCTGCTGTGAGCAATGTTTGCCTTATTATGCAGAATTATGTGAAGAGAGATGCTGATTCTTTATTGTGTGCTACTTGCTCCCAGGTGTCTTGTCAGAATAATGCAGATGATTGCTTTTCAAAAATTTGCAGCAGAAAAAATGCAAACAGAGGATCTTTGCAATGGAAAACAAACTAAATGCGACAATGACATCCTGCTGGGTTCTTATTATTAATTTGTGCAGTACAGACAACTCAGTGATAGAAGGTAGACACGCCACAGATCATGCTTTTGGGAGAACTAACCAGGGCTGAAGTTTTTTTAGACACTATATGAGTGTCACGGGGATGTAATTGTGAAATCAATTTAAGATTGATAACATTAAGAAACATCAGAATTTCCTCTTTTAAGACAAGGCAGCGCAAACACAAAGAAAACATGAATAAAAAGGAAGTACACTGTAACCAACAAATTAAATTGTTAATCATCAAAATCAAGCCCTTTAGACCGGCTGAAATTAATTTTACATACCGTACACGGTTCAGATGATCTAACTGCTTAATTCACTAATGTGTTACAAAATTCATAGAATTAAATATATATTTAATACTCAAAGACTTTGAAATTACATAAAAGCGAATGCCAGTGCCCAGTGGTATATGAAAAATACTTATAACAGAATAGGAAGTGCTATACTTTTTAATTTACTTTTTACATCCTGTGTTTCACTGCGGTTTCTAATAATTCATTTGACAAAACTGCAATCTTGAAAAAAAAACGTAATGTTGGTTTCAGCATCTCTGGAGTCAGTATATAGCTTAAAGCAAACCACTCTGAAACAAACTAGCTATTTTAAACAGCTTGTAAGCATGCAGTACTAAGAATAAATATGTTTGTGCAAGCTCCATCTGGAGGGTAAAATGTGAACTACTTAGTTCCTCTATGCAGATTATCAGTGTTATATTATTGTTTATATGCAGTTATAGTTTTGCTCATATTTTGTATATTTTCAGTTTAACTTCAGTTAAATTTTTTATCATTTTGTTGTGTTTTATTTTAATAATTTAATTCATTTTTATTTTAGTTTAATTTCAGTTAGTAGAATCATGCACACAAATCTGTGTGGTTTACTCACGTATCTCTTCCACCACCTCTGGATCACATTCTTTGTACTTCTCCAATTCAGCCTTTAGCTGATCTCTCTGATGTTTCAAAGTTGTGAGCTCTTTCAGGAGGTTCTCTCTCTCCTCCTAAATATACACAAAAAAATCAATGGTCAGACAGGGCCCACAGACATTAGAGCTGTACAGTAATGTAGTTCAGAAAAAAGTGAACACACACATTAACTTCACGTCCCACTTTGGCTTTGTCAACTGCTTGCTGAAGGGCTTTTTTACGCTGATTCCCATCTTCATTCTACACAAAAAAAAAAATATCAATACATTTATGCAAAGTCTCTTGTCTCTTCCTCGGAACAGAAAGATTCAACCATCAATGCAATGATCTAAAAGCATTCACTATGAATAATGTTTTAAAAACCAGTTTATTTGTTATCTGTAAGTTACCTTAACATGACAACAAACTGTAAATAGTTCAAAATGTGTATGTGCATATAAAATATTTATGACATTAAATATAATTATTTCTATTTTCCAATAGAACTGGAAATAATTTATGGTTAAAAACAATAAAAAGACATCCCCAGACCTCCCTGCTTTACACATTATACATGACTATATTTTTTATCTTCTTGTTTTGGATATAATGTATATTACGGTGTTATGTGTTGCATATCTGTTCTGTTCAACTCCTGTATTATTATAACTTTTGTATTATTATGAGACTATTATTGATATTATTATATAAGAACACTTCACCTAAAAAGAAAATTTTGATAAAATTTTATTCACCCTCAGGCCAAAGAAGATGTAGATTCATTTGTTTCTGGGTGTCAAATGAAAAAGCAACATTATGAAAAGGGGACTTGTAATTCAGCCAGGAGCAAAAAAAAAAGCAATTCATGATTTCGGCACCCATTCATTACAAAGGGTGCAATGGTAAGCAAGTAATATAAGGCTGATTGTATTTATTTTTTAATATGTTCAGATGAAAACACACAGATATCTACATGTTGGATGGCCTAGACGAGTATGTTTTCAGAATTTTTTTTAATTAACTATTCTTTTCAAATAATTACAGTTCAATGCATTTTTTTATTATATCAACTATCGCACATGCAGTGTCAGATACCAAAAAGAGATGTCCTCACTTGTCTTTCCAGTTCCTCTAATCTGCGTTTACGGGCGTGCAATGCTTTACTAGGAAACGCCCAGTAATAGTTGGAGGTGCCCACCCTCTCAGTATCCACCATGTTATCATCCACCAGACTCTGCAACACCTCTTTCACTGACATAGGAGCTGAAAAAAGATTAAATAAATTCTCTAGTAAGCATTATGTCAGTGAACATATCTTCAAAACTCAATGTGCGAGAAAACGGTCTCATGCACTTTCAGGCCAGTGTTGCAGTGCAACTTAAAATTTGAGACTCACTGATCTTGTATGTGCAAAAAGGCGTAGAGTTTTGATATTGCAAAATACTGTCACAAGACGACATGGATAAAATAAATGGTGCTTTGCTGAAATCTGTTTTGCATCATATGACTGCATAAAAATAAAATTTGCCTGTATGATTTTTCACTTTTTGCTGTTCTTTATCGTAATGGGAAAAAAAAGGTTTTAGGACTGATAACTACTGTTTTTTGTTGTTTTTTTTGGATAACAAAAAAACATTTTTTTTGTTGTTGTTAACTCCAAACATATCACACAAACATAGGCTATGCAAAAGTAGCCTTTGCAGCACACAGAAGCCTCTCCTCCATTGACATTCATTTAAAAACTGTTTCTTGTCTCCTTGCCAATGCCCTGCTGTTTGTATGCTTTTTTTAAACCCTGGATGCTTGTCTTAAAAGGGCTCTGAGATATATGTGCTGATACACAATTTTTAATTTTATGCCAGTTAATTTATTTATTTATTATATTTATTTCATCCAACAAGACAAACATTTCATGTTTATTAGATACTTATAAAGCTCTAGGGGCAGAACTTTTCTGAATTTCAGGTTAACAGGCCTGCTTTTCCTGGCTATTTATACAACTAGGTTAGTCATATTGGCACCTCGTCTGGAAATTCTCTACTTTCAATCCAAATCAAACAGGCAAGGATCAGTTTTCTGATGATTACCATTACATATGTTCTATAAAAAAAAATGTGCATGGTCATTTAGAGCTCCCTCTATCTGTGACATTGGTTTATCAGTGTCAGGACCATAAACTAAAAGTATTACAAGTTAATAAAACTTACTGATTCCTTTGGATTTGGGGGCAATTTTTTCTATGTCTTTCAGCTGGAACACATCTTTCTGGAAGGAGAAAAATAATCTTAATTAATTTTAGGTCCCAAAGTTTAAGATAATACCAGACTACTAGAGAACGGTGTCAGACATGGACACAAACACACATTAGCGTAATGGATTAGAATGAGAATATGAAAACATGCATACTTACAGTTTCAAAAAAGATTTCCATCATACGACTTCTTTTCTCTTCCAAGCTAAGTCCTTTCTTTTTAGACTGTGAAAAGATAAACATTTGTATTAATAAGACGAATACAGTTCTGCATTTTTTTTTGTACTGAATAAATAACACAAAACTAATTCAGCTGTCATTATTGAATAGGTGTGGTGCTTTTATATTTTATTAACCCTTCGCTATTACATTTCAGGAAAAAAAAGTGGAACCAGAGGTAAAAAGAATTTATTCTTTTAGACTTTTTGTTTAAATGGACTAGTTAAAAAATTATTTAGCTTAAATCTATGGAGGAGGCTTTCAGGGCGACTGACTTTAATATGATCTGATTTTACTGCCTGTCATAAACAATAAAAGGTTGCAAAAGTTGCAAACACTTTTTTTTTTTTAAACGAACCTCATGCTGTTGTCAGAACACAGAAGTAATGTTTATTTAAAAAAGAAAAAGAAAGAAAAACGTATTGAACGCCATTATATATTTTGTTCTATGAAACATTGAATTATGGTCTGAGGACAGGGGTTTATAGATGTAATGCGTCATGTATGTTAAATTAATTTTAAATTCAACTGTTTGTGTTAATAACATTCTAGTGAGTGCTCAATCATCATGTTGTCACGTATTCTCTATTTTGGCTGTAAGTCAGTAAGAAATATTTCTGACAAATTTGCACAATTTAGTATCATTCAACCTGTTTAAAACATTTCTGCAAACCTTAGTGTAATGACAGTTATTTTATACAAGCGCCATTCTCTAAAAACAGTAATAGCAGTAACGTTAATAGAATTATTAAATATAGAAACCACGTTCTCACCATGTTTGACGCTAAGCTCGAGTTTGGCGCGAGATGCGGAGGAAATCACACTGCGCATGTGTGGCGCTGAAGCGCATGCGCGGCACTACAGTTCTTCTCAGATCTTAGGACGTGGTAGATTCGCAAAAAAAAAATAGTGTATCTAAATTCTATCGTCTTCGTTTAATGACTGCATTGCAATGCATCAACAACATCGGTATTGTAAGACTTAAAAGAATGAAGATCTACCAGTAAGAGTAGTAAAAGTGGAACACATAACCACCTCAAAGTATTTAAAGAATTAGCTCCTCTACGTTTTGCAGGGTTTTAGAAGAGATTGTAGATACCTATGCTGATGTTATACCGCCCCCTCTGATATAGGCTAGCACAAAACGGAAGTTATTTTACAGAATGTGTGTATATTTACAAATCCCACTATGGCAAGAGCTTCTGAATATTCATCACTTAATCTTTTGCTATATATGTGACATATATGTTACTTGTAAGGCAAGCGAAATATATTGTTACATATACAATCTCAGAGTAGACGACATAAAATAGGCCTATATAGAAGACTTATATCTTGTTTTATATATATATATAAATATAGTGTATATATATATATATATATTACATTTTATTTTAAATACATGTCTATCTTGTATACTTTGTCATCATGTCAGGTTTTGGGATGGATTTGCATGACATACTGTATAACCAAAAATGTATTACACATGCATAAACAGTAAACATACATATTTTGTCCAGTTTCTAATAGATTTCTTTTCTTCTTCTTCTTCCTTTTTTTTTTTTTTTTAACCTCATATGACATTATATTTCATATATGGAAATTTAATATATGTGCAAACATTACATTTGCATGTGGGGTTAATTAATTTTGCAATATTTTCAATAATCCTACCAAAACCTGGGACCACTTTTAAATATAAATCTAATTTAATACTGTGATTTTGTTATTTTCTTGTATATATTCTGTAAATATTTTTGCTTTTAAATATTAAAATCTAATTAAATAGACACATTTTAGATTATAGTTTATCAAACATATCTAATATTTCTCTTCTATATATTTGTATTGTGCTATCGTTGGGCTTTGAGCATTAGCTTCCTAATGTAAAAATCTATATTCATACTCCGCTTAAACATATAGTGACAAAGTTATTTTTGTATCAGCATTCTTAAGCACATAACTGCTTTGACCGTGACAGCTGTAGCAGTGTACACACTCAAACACTTTACATTCTCTTCCTACTTCACCGTGTTTAAAGTCTTTGAGTTTAAAGCTGCCCCTGTTTACTCAGCTCTTTTTGCACTTCTCTTTTTTTTCCTCTGGTTTTTGGTTAGGTCACATACCATATATGCAGGAATGTGTTTTCACAGCTAACTGAGGAACAGCTTGGCTTGTGGTAACAAGCTCACTGCTTGATTGCATCACATCCGAGGGAGAGAACCAGAGGGTGGTGTTTTTTTTTTTTTTCGTAGGTAGGTGAATCAGGTCTGAAAGAGGAAGCAGGATGTCATGAAGGCGTGTTAGCCACCAGTCACTATGCAATGAGTCTGTGTCTCTGTCTATCCATAGAGTGGTCCATATCACTTCCACCGAGGACTCTGGGAAATGAATCTTACACTATTCCTGCTTTTGGCACTGACAGCTAGCTGGACTGGACTTGGTAGGTGCTCACGGTAGTAGATCATTTTTATTCTTCATGTAGAATCCTATCTCTCTCTTTCCCGTTTCCCCCATTCATCTAAAGAAACTCTCCTCTGTCCTGTCTGCTCTCTTCGTAGTCTTTAGAAATCATTTTACACTGTAATTGGCCCCTAGGCAATACAACATTTGCGGAGTCGTGTGGAATTAACGTGTGCTTTTAGAACACATAGTCAAATGACCTCTCATATCTTTTGACCACAATGGACAATGATGAAAGTTGAAGACAGGGTGGTCACATTACAGTATAACTACTTCTTTAACTCATTTTGTTGCTTTTGGTTTCATGCAAAACACAAAACAGCTCGTCTTTGTTAACGAACAAAGATAATGTTGACTCAGGACAAATGTTTCTCTCTCTTGGTTTATGCCAATAATTTCCTTGTAAGTGATTATTAGTTTCCTCCTTTTTACCTTTACCTTTACTTCTCTTACAGCTGAATATGATTTCTATTATTATAACAATATGATATGGTGAAACAATATGGCATTTATTATTATGTCATTAAAATTATATTTTAGATAAGATGTTGAGTAACAGTCAATTTAAACATGTTGACTTATTGTATTATAAATTAAAGTAAAATGATTTTGCTAACATTTCACAACGAGGTTCTAGTTGTCAACATTTCCAATAGCTAACACTCATTTACTCATCTTGGTTAATGTTAATTTCTACTTATATGTATTTTAAACAAATCAGCATTAACATGAATTAACAATATATATTATTCTATATATGTTTCTGTATAATTAACAGTATACATATTAAATGAATAGTTAATTTAAACTGTAAATATAAACATAAATTAAACATTAAACAAATCTATATTAATAAACCATGTGAAAGTATTATTCTGTATAATTAAAAGAGGAGAAGGAATGTTTTTAATATCTCTTATTTGGATACTGGTTCTCAGATAACATCTTTCTTCTGAACTAAAACAGGCCTCAACTTAATAATCTAGATAATAAAGCTCTTTTTTAAAGTCAGTTCTTACATGTGGAAAGTAATTTAGTTGCATGTCATTACAGTTCAATGTGAAGACAATGAAGAACCAGAGGAGGCCTTGCGTGAGTATCTGCTTTAGCGCACCTAACTTTTATTTGATGTGATGTAGACGTCAGACAGTGGCTTTAGTTTTGAATGACTCATGTTCACAAGAAAGCACTTACTTTCTTGTGGTCTCTGCCATGGAACTAAAATGTAATTTAAGTTTGAAGCAATATTTTGTCTGCCACAGTTTTTGTTGATTTAAACTAACAGCTTATGTACACTCACTTCCAAATCTTTACAGAGTTAACAACAATTGTAACTCAAGAAACAGAGAGTGAAGAAAAAACCTCAGGTAAGAATTGGTGGTATGAAATTAGTAGATGCTTGGCAAGATATCGAATATTGGTCATATTATCGTGATAAAAGAATAATCAATATAAAATAAAGAATATTGTTAAAAAGTTTAAGTTTAATAATTTCACGGCAAAACTAGACAGGAAGTACTTATGTGTTCCAGCGTCTCTGCTGGAGTTTTTAGTGCAAGTAGAAACATAGCATCATGCCACGCATTTTCTAAACCAGAAATGTTAGATGTTTTAGCTAAACACTTGTAAAGCGCTTGCATAATTTACCGAACAGTGTAAAACACAGTGTGTGAATTACATTGGCCTAAGAAGTTGTCAGAATGCACTTCTTTTTATACCTATTTTTGTTTTTTACCTCTTTTTTATTTACATTAATATTAATTTAATAAAAATAATTAAGTGGTCATTTTGTCTACATTTTTAGATGTTTTTGCACAAAACATTTTGAATGTGCTTAGAAGTTTAAAATTCTATTATAATTATTATTATTTGAAAAGACCACCTGTTTAACTATAACCTGTTTAAACTATACTAAAGCAAATTCAAATATGTCAACATATATATCAGCAAAATTTGAAAAGATATTGGAGATCCAATTTTAGGTATTTTGCTTATCCCTAGATGCAATATAATTGTCTTGTACTAAAATCTTTTTTTTTCATGTATACACTATTCAATACTTTGGAGTCAGCTCAAAATGAAAGCATTTTATTCATCAAGGATGCATTAAAATGATCAAAGTGACAGTAAAGACTTTTATACACATTTTTTTATTATTATTATTTATTTATTTAACATAAATGCTGTCATTTTGAAAGTATAATATATATATATATTTATTTTTAAATATGAAATAAATGTATCAGCAGCCCAAAACTCATAATAATAAGAAACGTTTCTTGAGCATCAAATCAGAAAATTGATTTCTGAAGGATCATGTGACACTGAAGACTGTAGTAATGATTCTAAAAATGTAGCTTTGCCATCAGGAATTTAATTAAATTTTTTAATGTATTAAAGCAGAAAAAAGGTATTTTATTGTAATAATACTTAACAATATTACTGTTTATAGTGATCAAATGAATGCATCCTTGGTGAGCATAAGAGCTTTCCTTTAATAACACTTGACTTTACTTGCATGTGGATGTATATTGACTTATATTCTCTGATTATGAAAGTAATGTTTTCTGCTTTTTCTGGATAGCGAGTGATTAATATAACCGTGACAGTATTAAATACTGTATTAGTCTTTCTATTCTTTACTTTACTTATTTTCTACTACTACACCCTACTAAACAAGTTATTAAAATATCTAAGCAAATAATTTTTTCAATCCCCTTTTAAAGTACTTTAAATATAAAAGAAACAGTTGCATTTTAGATTTATTTGTAATGATCTTTTCACATATTGTTCTAAAGCAATATGTACAACATTTTAAGTTAAAATGTTAAAAGTTATAACTTCAACTTTATTAAGTCTAAAATCTGAAAGAAAAAAAAATGTATACAGTGTTTTAATTATAAATGCTTTTTAATTAATTTTTTGTTATTATTATTGCTTTAAAGAGAATCAGGGGGATGGTGCAGGCTCTGGAGATGGGAAGGGTATGTATTATGTATTGCCCTTTTCAGATATTTAACATGAATCTAAAATAAGCATTTTAAACTATATCTGATCAACTTTTACTGATTTCTAGTTCAGGAAATGCATTATTTACTTAAATCTTGTGCAATTGCAGATTTAGACTCCCAACCAAACGATGACTCAAACACTGACCAAACAGTTACAAATGAGGAAACAAATCTGACTACTGAAGCAGATACAGAGGCAGAAGCAGATGATCTCGACATAGTCATGATCATCATACCTCTAGTTCTCACACTGGTCCTTATCGCTGTGATCATGTGTATAGTCATCATCTACCGCAGGCGGAGAATAAAAGCTGGTATGTTGTATTTAAACTAATAGACTTTACAGACTCAAAATAACCAGCCAATACATCAGTTGACACATTTACGGTGGGTATGGAAAGTATTCAGACCCCCTTAAATTTTTCACTCTTTGTTATATTGGAGTCATTTGCTAAAATAATTTAAGTTCATTTTTTTTCTCATTAATGTACACACAGCACGCCATATTCACAGAAAAACACAGAAATGTTGACATTTTTGCAGATTTATTAAAAAAGGAAAACTGAAATATCACATGGTCCTAAGTATTCAGACATTCAGACACACAATGCATGTCAGAGCAAATGAGAATCATGAGGTCAAAGGAACTGCCTGAAGAGCTCAGAGACAGAA
>JAUMHE010000042.1:2338732-2358494 GCA_032359235.1 Enteromius mattozi | reverse complement strand
ATAAATCTGCAAAAATGTCAACAATTCTGTGTTTTTCTGTCAATATGGGGTGCTGTGTGTACATTAATGAGGAAAACTTTTAGCAAATGACTGCAATATAACAAAGAGTGAAAAATTTAAGGGGGTCTGAATACTTTCCGTACCCACTGTATCTAAAGACACAAATATTTACAATTCCTGGCAATTCAGACACAAATAAAACCAGAAGATGGGTGTGATAATGGTATGTTCTGAGTAGATGCAAAGTAGAAACTCTGTTTAAACCTACTGGGTAACATTGTCAATGACATAAAAAAGTGAACACTTAAAAATTACCATTATAGTTTTTGTCATCCATCACTCTGAGACTTAAAAGCATTTCTTACCTTTCTTTTTACATTGTTTACAGATAGTTAAATAGAAGGCAAACTGAAATGGCATTTTGTGTGCAGCAGTGTGCAATTGTTTTCTCACTCTTTTTTTTCAGAAGACACAAAAGAAGATCTTTATCTGGATCACGAAGACCATGAAAAGGTGCCAATGTAAGTACAAGTTTTTAAAAGCATGTTGTGTTGCTATCATAATAATGTGCTTAGTAGTTTAGTTAAGTTGCTTAGTTCCTTTTATTGCTTATGCGGCTAACCCGGATGTGCAAAATGCTTGTGTGTGTATCACATGTGGAAGACACATTCAACCCACAACGTTTTCAGACCCTGCAACATGCAACCAGAAAAAAAAAACACATTAATAAGACTATATATTTGCAATACTAGTTTTTGAATGTTAATTAATTTAAGGCCATATCTAGAAATTACATTTTGATAAATTCCAATAATAATTATTGTGCTTTCCAGTCATGTTTCCTTTTTGCAATTTTAATAGTAATTTATTTAGTGCAAAATAAATTAATAAATAATGTGATGAATAAATCATGTTTCAACATCCACAAGCCTTTTAATACAATAAACGAATAGTTCACCAAAAACAAAACTTGATGAAAATGTATTCACCCCATCCATTTACTCAGGCCATCCAAGATGTAGATTTTGTTTCTTCGTCAGAAATAATTGCTCACCAATGGATCCACTGCAGTGAATGGGTGCCGTCAGAATTAGAGTCCAAACAGCTGATAAAAACATCACAATTAGTAATCCTCACAACTATAGCTAACTATAACATCTTTTGAAGTTAAAAGCTGCTTGCTTGTAAGAAACAAATCCATCATAAGGCATACCAATCCATAATCCATAATAACACTTACTCTAAATGAAAATTTTTTTTTACATAGAGATGTTTGTTTAGAACTGTTTTTGATTGTTTTGGCTTGTGTTTGCGGTAATCTGTGCAGAATTGGGTGTTCACATATATTAATAATACAATAAATGATGTTTCACAAAAGCTTCTCATTGTTCGTTGGTTCCTCTCTAAGCAGGAAAGTCTGCCGCAGCAGACAAAAATAACTTACACCTCATAATAAACTGCCCACATAAACACAGTTCTTACAGTTGTGCTTTGAATAATCAGTCATTTTTGCACTTAGTTCTTAACATCCAGACAATTCATGTGTCCAAAAAGTGCTTGATAAACATGAACTGAAATGCTGGTCCTTTTTTTTTTGTACCCAGGCCCATGTTTGAGGATGATATCCCATCAGTTATGGAGCTGGAAATGGAAGACCTAGAAAATTGGATGACAAAAGGTAAGCATTAAAATGTTAGTAATCTTCTGACTCTGAGTCACAGTTCATATCTAGGCCTTGGTGTGTCTCAGATATTGCACATTAATAGTGATTAATCCTACCCACAGGTGCTGGAAAGAATGACAGTCTGGTTTAAAATGTACATGCTGAGCTTTTACCTGGCTCAGTATGACTGACAAATATACATGAAGTAAAAATTAGTTTATGTAAAAACTGCGTTATCCAAATGAATAAATATTTTATATGCAAACATTAGGCTGTTACATTTATTTGCAGGTTAGTTTATTCAGTAAAATGTGTGCTTTGACCAGCAGGGGGAGCCATTGCACTAAAAACATACAAAAATGGTAAAAAAAAATGAAAATTTCTCACTTATTCAAACTTATTCACGCTTAAACCACTCTTTTTTCACCAGAACTTAATTTTAAGGCTTAAAACATCCTTCATACAAATTCTAATTCTTCATACGTAATCTGTGTTTGTAGGTTTGAAGTTGTTTGCACTGTGAGCAGTGTTGTGAACGTGTATAAAAAACGCTATGCACACGTATGATCTGTTTCTATTAGATAAGATAAAAAGATGTGTAACATATTTCGTTGAATGCTTTTTACTTAAAGAATTTGTCTTTTCATCGTTTGCTTGCAGATGGAGGCAAGAAGGTGGACACCGGCCAAATATAATGAATAGCTTTTCAGTGAGTACACTAGACTTATTATTCCCTCCTTTATGCAAGATGTAGTCCAAACCTGGGAAGGCTACACAATTTCTAGAACAAAGTCGGAGCGTATTCACAGTACAGTACTGGCTTGGACAGCTGTCTGGTGGTTAGTAACAGGAAAGTCATTGTACTAGCTTGCAAATATTTAATTTTCAGGACAGATCTGTAACAGATGTTCTGCATTTCTTGATTATTTACATTCACACATCATATTTCACTGCACTTCAGGCTGAATTCAGATCATTTCAGATTGTTTCCGAGTAGTAGAACACATAAATAGTTGTACTAACATTTCAGAAGTGTACAGTAAATACACAGAGCAACCGTTGGGTTCCCATCAGTAACATGAAACTTTGTTGTTCCTCTAGGGGGTTGTGGAGGGTTAGACATTTGGAAATTTAAGGGGTCTGCAGCTCTGGACATGGTAAAATTGTGCCGATTTGTACGGGGAACACACATATATGACTCACTGAGCAGTGGTGCAAGACAAGGCACGAAGATATGCGTTCATATGTGTCACACCCTGTAATGTAATGTGTAAGGTATCATTTCCTGGAACTGTGAAATGACAAAAGGTTACCTCTTACTTTACTTTCCAGTTGAATGCCCCTCGGAGTCTAGTGAACAGCTACGGTACACATCAGCGTTCCCTGTGCATACTTTTTCCGGCTTATAATGGCTGCACAGTTTGGTCAAAATGCCATTTTTGTTCGTTTTGTTATGTTTTTCTTGTCAAGCAGTTTGAATGATGATATGATAAACATTTAATATTTCATACTGCTACCTCTAAGATATCCAGTACATTTCAAATAACAGAGTTGTCATTTTTTAGTGTCAGGACATTAAAGTAAACTCAGAGAACTCTTTTTATTGCATTTAAATTGTGATATTGTCTCTGTACATATTGACACTTTTTTTGGATCTCAATAACTTTATATATAATAATGATAATAATAATAATAATAATAATAATAATAATGCCATTCAAAGGTTTGAGGTTGATAATAAAGCAAAGAAAGCCTCTTATGCTTACAACCGCTGCATTTATTTACTCAAAATACAGTAAAAACAGTAATATGGTTTAATATTACAATTTAGATTACTGTTTTCTATTTTAATTTATTTTAAAATGTAGTTTATCCCTGTGATGCAAAGCTAAATTTTCAATGTCATGTATAAATAAATAAAGCTGCTTAATATTTCTGTAGAAACCATGATAACATTTTTCAGGATTCTTTAATAAATAGAAAGATAAAAAGTTTAAATGGATTTAAAAAAAATAATAATAATAAATAAAAAATAAATACACAAATAAAAACATCTCACTGATCCCAATCTTTTGAATGGTCATATTTGAGAGAGAGAGAGAGAGAGAGAGAGAGAGAGAGAGTGTGTGAGTGCGCGCATTATATATATGTATATATACACACAAACACAGTATATACATTTCTGTTAATACTGTAACAATATTTAGACAGGAAGCGATGTGGGAGAGATAGATAGACAGGATTGGGAAAGGTCCGCAAGCCGGGACTCGAACTCGAGATGCCCAAAACACAACAGAGCTATGTCGGCACGCTGCCCACAAGGCCGTTGGCACAGATGATCCCTACTACATTTTACAAAGAAAAATTGCACTCTTTGTTTTTTAGATACTTAAACCACTATGAGTCAAGACATGAATGCACTTCTTGTAATGCACTGCCCCTTGTCAAGTGACTACATTGTCAAATAGTTTTGAAGTGGCAGTCTAATAGAATAATAAACTGCAGCATTGTCTGTTGACCTCTACATAATCAGCACAGAGCCCTTACACAAACACCCAGTGACATCCACTTGCTTACTAATGGAGACACAAACACATACTATGTCATTCTGTCAAGTTTGTTTTGATGAGGCTGCATACGAACAGAATAGCTGTGACTGCTGACTTCTGACCCCCGGGTCCGCTCTGCCAGCAGTGACATCTGGTAGTCATTACAGCAGGCATGCGTGGAAGCGCGGCTCAGACCAGGCCAGAGATGAGGAGGGCCTCTTTTTTTTTCCCCTCTTGCGTGCTCTCTGTCTCGCTCTCCCTGGGAACACCAGAGGGTCAGAGTCCACAAGCCAGGAATGTAAGCTTACGTCATGCAGACTGTGTTTTTCCCAGGATCGGATTGGTATCAGGCACTATGGGGGAGCAGGCTTCACAATAGCTAGGTGATGTCAAGGATGACAAATTAATGTTTATATAAACATAATATCTGAGGCCACATCAGCACAGGAGTAAGGGCACGGCTCTTTTTATGCTGAATTGAAACTAATCTGATCTGAAAACAGAATTGTTTTGCAGCAATTATTGGAATAACAGCATTGTTAAATGGAATAGAACAGCTTGTTGAGGACTATATACAAATGCACAAAGATCTATTAATGTCCACAGCAACTTGTCCATGTACACTTTAAAAAAATAATATCATAACAATGAATAACCTAAATCTGTATACGAGTATCACTTTGTGATTGTTTGAGGTAGACAAATAAAACTAAATACCTATAAAAGTTCATTTTATTCGTTATTCACTAGAAGATACTGATATTCGACTAACAAAGACTATTTTAAATATTATTACTTTTGTTACATTTCAATGAAAATAATGGAGATATTATACTGACCAGTTTTAAGAACTATAATAATTACTGATGTCATATCAATATCGTTCATCTTTAAAACATTTAGTAAAGTGGACATGATTAATAACAGGATAATCTTGCAAATATTTGCCACGCTTTGATATGAACAAGCATGTTGTAAAATGTTGAACTGAAGTGTTATTTTGTGTGTTTTTGCATAAAATTAATATAGAAAGAAATCCATTCATGTTTGGACCATATTTAAATGAATCTATATTTCTCTCATTTGTTTTACAGGTAAAAGCTGTGGACCTGACGCTGTTTCATGTGTCCTTATAGGCTATCTAATGTTGCACAGTGTACATGTTGTGGTATACTATAAGTACATGTAATTCAGATACTTATAAGAGAATACATTTTGCTAATGCTTTTAGATTATGTTTCTTTATACAAAAACATATTTATATTAAAAAAAAATGAAACACTGCTGTGTAAAGACCATTGCTGTTTGGATGAAAAAGAACAAATGAAAATAAGCAGATAAATATTTTTCTGTCTCTTGCACTGACCGGGATATCTCTACTGTAAGCCGATGTGATATTCGGTGTTCTTTTGATATTGATATTTTCACCACTTTTTGATGGAGTATAACAAAATGATAAACAATGTTGTTTCTTTATAATGTAATAATCATTCTTATGTTATCTAAATGCAATGACTGCTACAGAACGTCAACAATAAGAAGCATTTCATCATTCCATTTAAATTTTAAAAACATTTTAACCTATGTAAATATTATTGCATATGTTGTATTATTTTGTTTCTTTGCAGCATTACGAGTTCGTGTTTACAGTTTATAATGAAACTTCATAATTCTTAAGAAAACACCAACACATTTCCTGCTGTGTACTGTATGTTTTTTTATATTAAAAGAGGAACTATTGTTATCATGCTAATGTGTGAGTGCATGCGTGTTGTTTTCTTTACATATACATTATCAAAGAACAAATTCATTTTTTTTTTTTTTGAAAGATGCATCTAATGCTGCATTTAATTGCTGATAAAAAAAAATACAGTAAACAGTAATGTAGTGAAATGTTATTATAGTTTTAAAGAACCGTTTTCTATAGTAAAATACTTCCATGATGGTCAAGCTGAATTTTACAGTGTCATATGATCCTTCAGAAATCATTCTGATTTGTTGACCAAGTAACATTTCTTGAAAGAATTTGGGGTTTAATATTTTTGTTAACATTTTTTCAGGATTTCTTGATAAATAGAAAGAATGGCATTTCTTTTAAATTATTATTCTTTTTTTTTTTTGTAATGTAAAATTATTGACTGTCACTTTTGTGACATAAATAAAATAACATAAATAATAGGTAGTTTACATGCAAAGAAGTAAGATAGTATATGCCACACCTTGCACCCTGCCATTTTACCCATAATACTTCATCTAAATAAGAATAAATAGGCTTACACACCCAACCACACTAAAATCTTACCTAATTACCTAACATGAGAGGACCATGCTAGTTAGAACTAGGCTATTTATTGAAAGTGATGGGCTATGAACTTCCTGTGGGAAGACCTAGAGTATATATTTCCCGTTGCACCAATGACTGTGTAATTCATGAGCATTCCTTTGGCTTCCACCTGAGTTAAAGTTTCTACTAAGTGCATTTTCTAATACCAAAGGTCTGGAATACGATGGGAATGTGAAAGAACATTGTTTACCTTTGAGTGGGGCTTGGAACAAAACCCAGCTTTAGGCAAGAGCAGCCGTTGTCATGTGGTGCAGCAGAAGCGTTGCAGTTCAATATAACAGTGGTGGAAAACAACGCCAGATGGAACTCATTAGCATTTTTCTTCTCCAAGTCTTGTCTGGTCTGTTTGGTTTTAAAACCCTGTTGATCAGATAATAAGTGCAGAAACATTTGGGTTTTGAACAAGTTGTTAGTATTCATGCATTAATGGTAATATTACGTATTGCTTTATTATCTATCTAGAACAGTTTAACATGCTTAGTTTCATATTGTAGGGCTTTTATGAGCTTGTAAGTAATCTGTTCAGCACAATATCAGTATCTGATACATGAGTAACTTTTTACATAAACATAATAATTAATAATTAATAATAAAGTATTTCATACTGCTAGTACTATAAATGTGTTTTTCGGGGAAAAAAGATATGTTGAAATATAAAAAAATTAAGTTACAAGTAAAAGGTAGAAATTGCAATGCAATAAAATAAAGTAAATGAATAATGTGAACTACAGTAAGTAAAGTAAAATAAAGTGTTAAAGCATCTGCTCCATGCTTCTCAGAATCGCCTTGTTCGGCGCTTTAGGTTCTTATAGATTAACACTGATTACTGAAGCAACAGAGTAAAAAAAAGTCTTGACTCCCATGTTAAGATCACTGCAACCTTTGTTGAACACACCAAACCCAATTAATATATCTGTAATTAAATACAACATATAAAATAATAAAAACTAAAACGAGGCAATTACACGGGGAATCGCAAATTATACTTTTCGGCCCTTAACAGTCTGCAGACATGGCAACGTAATTACGTCCTATTTAAGCGCCACGGAACGAGAGAGATGGTGACGTTTGTGGACGACACGGTGACGCCATCATCAGTGGACAGGGAGTCGTACAGGAATCGGTGGGATAAAGGCGATCGCGCTTTAACGGAGAAGCATCGGAGTCGTTTGCCGTGTCCCTGGCGTTCTTTAAATCGGACACATATTATTTCAGGGAGACTTTAGTTTTTACAGAAGATAAATAAATAATAAAGCTCTCCCTGGTGCGTGGGTTGGAAGGGTTGGCGTAACGCTCCTACTTTATTTCATCGGATGAAAATGTTTGGTTTGAGCTTGTAAAACTTCAACTCGTTTTCAAAGGATCGTTTCATCTTTCTTTCGGGCAAACCGGAGAGGAGAAGAGAAGAGGAGAGTCCGGTGACCGTAATTGGACTCTGGATAGGATACCTGGGGGAACTTACTGTTCCTGTTCTACACAGGAGCCTAATTTTCCTTCGCCTTTCCATCAGTTTCCAGGGTAAATACATGCATTTGTCTAATAAAACATGGTGCAAATGTAAACTTTACCATGCTAGGGTGATTTTGCAGGAGTAACGGGCCATGTGATCAGCTTCACCACAGAACCTCATGCAGGTAATACACACATGAAGCTGACTGCATGGCCTCTCTCGGGTATAATATTTAATATATGTACAGCTGCTTGTGATACGCTTATATTCAATATGCCAGTCTGATGTGTAAGTTACGTTGCATGTCATTTAAAACTGCAGTTGAAAAGAGAAATCACTCGCATGCACTGTTCAGAAAGTGTTGTTGTTGTTGTTGTTGTTAAACTACATTAACCCATTTCCAAGATACAGGACACAACAAATACGCAGTGTTTGGTAGAGTTTTATAGCTGCATAAAACAAATCCAATACAAAAAGCTTGATCGTCTGTTCTTCTTTTCACTTTCGTTGTCTTGATATTTTGCTCAAGCTGATTTGACAAACTTCAGTTCTTGTAAACAAAACCAATTTCTCTGGTTTGAAAATGTAAGTCAGTAGATATAAACGCTGTCGTTGCCCTCTAAATACACTGGATGTTTTACTACACCGGCGTGTTTACATATATTCGCGATTGGTTGGCGTTTCAGATTAATAAAACATTACTAAACCGCAGTGCCATTATTATTATTATGAATATTCCTTGTGTTTTCGCTTGTTTTGCTGTAGTTTAGCCGGTTAGCGACAGGAGGTTTAGCTTAGGCTAACAGTATTAGCACAGCTAGAGCTTGGACAATCGAAAGGCGAGCTTGTTTATGAATATGTTTATCCGATCGTCCATTGTACTGTCGTTTATTTTATAAAGTGCTCTGTTGCGTGCCCGTGTCATCAAGGGCAGCAGGATAACATCTGATAGCTCTTAGCCTAGCGCATTAGCTTAGCTCGCTAACAATCGACGTTCAGCCTTTGAGCCACCGCCACCGCGTCTCATAAGGGCTTTAAATCCACGCGAAGCGCCCGCCAATATCTGCACCGTCTTTTCGCTCTTTAATGTGACTTTTCGGGAAATATTAATCGGGCTGGCACGTTGTGAGTGAGAAATTAATTTGTACAGATTTATGTGCAGCCCGTGCACGGCGCGAGACAAGCACATGTTAGCACCGACTACAACCGATGCAAGTTTGTCAAAGCATGCTTTCTTTTCTCAAACTCTTCGTGAAACTTCTTTCGCATTTTTCTCAACCCCAACGTCCACGTAACGATAATAACAGCACTTTTTAAAGCAATCTCTCCACACGAGGACATTGAACTAATGGATGCTGCACAACGTTATACGAACACATGGCTGTGCGAAGACTTTTCTCTGTTTTCGTAACCACGCAACAATTTTATATTGATTTCATTTATAAAGATACGAGACTGGGGCTTCTACTGGAGTTCTGGGACTTGCACACAGTGAGCCTTTGAAAGTTTCAGCATCATCTGTAATATTATGTAACTTGTTTTACAGGGTTTGTAATGCCATCTATTGCTCCATGTGTTTATGTAATATCTGTTGTCAAATAAAAGCTTTCCTTGGAAAAGGAAGGAGATTTCTCTAGAGAACAGATTGGAGGTCAGTTTGCGAGTTTAAAAGCATTTCTCCAAACACTGCACCTCTAGTTTCAATAGTTCTGCCACCTGTTTTAAAGTTAAACCATCAGTACAGAGGTACACAGACCCCTCTGGGTTTGCTTGATTTGGTTTTTGAGGTCATTCTGATTTTTGTGGGTCACTCTGGGATACAGTGGAAAGGATATGATAAAACTGGACTGGAGGGAGAGGAAAAAGAGCAGGAAATACAGAGGATGGTGTGTGATATCTTTTATGCTCTCACACCCTTTCCACAACATCCATTTCCACCTCCAAGAGCCCAGAGTCACCCTCCTGCAGGGAATCGGCATTCCTCTCGGAAGGGTGTTGGGTGCTCTATCTCAGCTGATGTTTTGAGCTCTTTTACACTATGAAGGCTTTCAAGGTTTTAGTCTGCCGCATGGATCTTTGAGACTTGCTTGAATGGCCTTAATGTTTTGATAAGACACAAAGAGAGCATACAGAAGGCATGACCGGACTGGAAGATGAGAGAAAGGAACCGGGTCATCTGATGAGTGGCTCTTTGAACAGAATATTTTTCAGGCCAGCCACTTCTTAATGGCACTCAGCTATAATAAGAGCAGGTCTGCTGTGTGGCTTTGATTAAAGATAGTCGTGGTTAAAAGAGTTGCAGCAATCGGCAGCCTTTCACTGCAAACTCCCTTTGTGTTCTCTGGGCTCCTCACTACAGGCAAGTTTTCTAGAATTTCACTCATGTTCTGTTTCCTCTATGATGGAATATGATGGATTCTGTTGCTCAATTAAAAGCTTTACTTAGAAGAGCTACATGAATTTGACATTGAGTAAACTATGTAAAGGGCTTACCCAAGTCTTCAAATACGGAGAAGTCTTCTGCAGAAAATCAGCTCTTTTAGTTCATGGTTTTTGGCTAAAGGCGATTGCATATAACACATACGGAAACATTACTGGCTCTGTTAGGTTGCAAATGGCATGCATAGAACTCTTAAATAGCTTTCTTTATTTCTGCTTAATTGGAACACATTCTTCATTTATTACATATATCTAGGTTTTATGTTGTTAATGTATTTTTTTACGTTTTAGCTACAAATAAAAGTGCACCATTGACAGTGCAGTATTGAGGCCCGGTCACACCAAGAATGCTAACTGTAAATAGCCATCCACACTAGTGGAAGATACTGTTATTGTTCTTGGTGTGAACTGACCTTTATGTTATTTAACACATTTTAGAATATGTAAGTATTTTATGCAGAATTCAGTGGATTTTCACAAACGGGGAAACACGATAAGGTCTCATTAATGAGATTAATAATAAACAATGAGCAATAAATTACAGTATTTATTTTATTCATTTAATATTATTCACGTTTTAGAGGATCTTTAAGCAAATTAGGTGCTAGATGTTTTGTCCTGTAGATGTGTTCATGTTAACTAATGTACCTCTGTGATTTATTTTGTCCTACTGAGGAACACGAAAGACATTTGATATGATATAAAAATAAGATGATAATTTTTTATGACCATTGACTTTTATTGTTAGGGGGAAAAAAGATTTCTCAAATTATACTGTTTGTTCATTTTTAGGGAAACTGTCACTGTGCACACAATACTTTATGAATTCTTGATATGGTTGTGTCTCTTCAGCTTGGGAGCTGGGGGGGAGAAAAGGCGGCGGTCACATGACTGTCATCTCTTCTGCTGTAAAGGAAGTGTGAGTTGCCATGGAGTGCTGCTACCTTTTTATGTGCTCTCACAGCCATCAGACACAAGCAGAGAGGATGATGATTCTATCAGGAGTAAATACTACAGGGATGTATGTGTTGGATAGCTCTCATAGTACAATATTTTATAGTTTGGTGGAATCAATTCTCAAATACCCATGCATACATTTAAAACGTGTACTCCATGACATCATCATTTCATGACTGTTAAATTAGTTGAATAATGCTGAAATAAGTGTAGTATTGTTTTGGGTAGCAAAGTGCAAAACCATATTTTAGTTGGTGGGTTGTCTGAACAACTTGTCAAGGAGGAAATATTTAATTATGCAGTGTTATGTCCATGTGTCTCGGACAGTTATTAGATAATTGGGATAAATATCCATAGCCTGCATGAAGAAACAACAGTTTTTTTTTCAAGTCAGAGTTTATTTAGCTGAAAAATGAAAATTTATTGTTCTGTTTAGGTCATGTTCTCACGTGATATATTAAACCAGTTGTAGTAAAGCCTAATAAATTTTTACATATTGCTACGCTAGAATAAGTTTTGGCCAAGGTGAAGTGCTTCCACACTGTTTAAGTGGTTATGTTAGCTCTACGTTGTGTGCACTAAATAGATGCTAAATCAGTCGAGATGCAGAAATGTGTGCATCCCAGAACTATTACTGCTGATACTGAAAATACTTCTGCTAACCCATTAAACATTTCTTTTTGGTCAATAAATCCTATGTGCCCTTGTTATAAAAAGACTGTTGGACTAGCTGGATGCTTAGCTTAGGCTAACACTATTAGTACATCCATCTGGATAGTCATACCTAAGAATACTTTGACCCTTTTTGCTTACATTCTGGTTCACTCCAGTAATTGACTGGTTTGTTGTTTGACTACTAGTTGACCACCCTGGCCCACACCTAGTTTCAAGTAAAAGAATAGCAAATTTGAGAGCTCTGCACACAAAACACTTGTTCCATCAAACACTGATATTGTTTGTTTTGTCTAAACCATTGTGATGTATTGGTGTTAGTTTAATATAACCGAGTGTGACCGATCATTTTTCTTCTTTCCTGACTCTAATGTTCCCGCAGCTGTAGCCAAAACAAAGTTTGGTAGAAAAACAAAACAGTGAAAGGCTTCATTTCTCCACAGATGTCTCATCAAGCCTTTCTGTGACATTTACAGAATTTTTTGTATTTTTTTTTTCTCTGTATTTTTACTTTTATTTTTAAAATGTCTTGGGTGTATGCCCCTGCTGTATGGGTGACGAATTCTTGTGTTGTTCTGTGAATCACACTTGTGAACACACAGCCTCCGCGTCCCTCTTCTGATGAATTATGGAGTGTTTATTTGCTTTGCTGTAATGAGCTCTCTTTACTTTCTAATTTTTTTGTTCAGTGTGTCTATCAAGCCTTTGGAGACAGAATTTTATGTCACCTTAGTGATTTTCAGGTTTTGCATTTCTCAAAAGTTGCTGCAATCTATCTCTTGAGGAAAATTAGACATTGTTTGTTGAGGAAACAACATGGGCTCATTGCCTGCTATTGGGAATGTAAATTTGTCATGATGATGATGATATATGCATTCTGGTTTATTCCACCTGTTGCTGTGCCTCTTGAGCATTGATACTATTGTATGGAGGGTTTTATTATTCATTTTCGCTGTTCAGTTCTTTGTTTCTTTTTCCTGTATGTGCAGCTGTGTCACACCAGGCCAGTCATGTGACTAGTCACTTGACTGATTTCGTCCTCCGTTCAAATGCCAAAGATTTTGCTGTTGGTCAAGCCTTACAAAACATCTGATAGTCGATGGCAAATCAACTTTGTCTTATGTAGCAATCATCCAGGAAAGCTTCATCCAGGAAAGGTTTGTCTCAGATAATCTATCAACATAGATGTATTCTCACACCTGCTCTTATTTCACCCGAAATTTAATTTAACTTTCCTTAAGTAAACATGGTTCTTCTCAGATGTGCAGGCTACTTAAAATCACACAAATTAAAAATGATGGTAATCCATATGACCCCAGTTGATGAATCAGTGTCTTCTAATGCTAAGTGATAGACTCATATTCGAATTATAAACCGTCATTTCTGGCCAGCCGTTTCATGCAGGTTTAGTCCTCTGTGTTTCCACGTCACCTCTTGTGTGAGCTTCGGAATGTGCTTGCATCATGCTTCACAATGTGCTGATATTTACGTCAAAGATGAACTCGGGAAACTCAATTTTTATGAAGAATTTACCCTGCAGGTGGATTACCTGACAGTGCATTTTGATATTTCTACCTCCCTCCATTTCATCTTTCCATATGGCCCAATTTCTTTGTAACAGCTTTGCTCTGGCCTTCAGAGATTGTACATGCAGAGCTTCTGGACCCTGTCAGCAAGAGCAGTGTCAATAATTTAAAGCTCTGCCATCCAGCGCTTGGTTCTGATTTGCATCAAGGGTTTTAAGAGATCATATGCAGCTAGGAGAACATTACATGAACCACCAAGTCCAGCTTATGGTGTAGTGATATCCCTCTTCACCAGCTCTGTCCACTGAAGCATCCTTTTAACCAGCCAGCTGCATCCCACATTTACTTTTTATATTCCATGTAGTTTGGAAACTGTCTGTTTGTCTCATTGGTTTTCAAATGCTACGTCTAAATCAGGGGTGTTCAATCCTTCGAGGACTGTGTTTCTACAGAGATTAGCTTGATCCTGATCAAACACACTTGCATGGAAGTTTTTAGAGATCCAGCTAAAGACCCAAGTATACATCTTATTTTGTGTGTACGCTAGTGTAGAGTCAATTTGAGGTGTATGTGGATGCAAGCAGTCTATGCATGCACTTTACAGAGTTTCATCTTTGTCCAGTGGCTGCTCTGTATTTCTCCTGAAGTTTATGGCCGATTGAAAATATTTGTATTCTTTTAAAACTAAAGTTGCAACACTGTCATAACTCCCTCACACAAACACAAGTTCCAGCCTTTCGTTTTCTACTTGAGATAAAAATTAACACACCCCTTCCAGTGTCACAGCTAGATAATACTTGTATCTAGTTTTCAGAACTTCCCACTTTTAAGTACGGCTTTGCTTGTTCAATTATATCTTTGGAACTTGTCATATTTCTGAGTCCGCGTGAACATGTATATGCTGCAGAAATGTGGCCCTTTTCAAGACCAGGATTGTACACCCTTGACCTAAATGTTTTGCATAGAAGCTAAGGAAGGGATGGTTGTCAGGAATTTCACCCTTTTAAGATATTAAATGACGTAACTGTAATCCAAAACTAATATTTAAAACTCCAGCTAAAGCAGCGTCCCATTTGGTCATTTTCAACTGGAATTGGCAGCTGAGAGTTGATAAATTGGAGTTCCAGGTTGTTTGAAACACTGCATGAATGGAAAGCTTTGAGTGGGAAATTTTCAACTTGAGTATTTCCACTACTGAGAGCTTGAACACAAAATGCGACTTGCTTGCATTTTCATGCAATAAAGTACACCCAGAAAATGATTTGCCCACCCGTGTGCATTACAGACAAGAGTTTGTTTTTCCTTCTGGAACACGCAAGATATACAGTGCAGGTCGACAGGGTTCAGTGCTGCTTCACTTTCATTGTATGGACAACAATAATTCTACATGCTTCAAAGGCTATTTTGGCTCTGTCAGGATTGACAGCAAAATGTGCAACTGTTCTAATTGTGACTCTACTGTAACACTAATGACCATTACTAAAGTAAATATCAAAGATGAAATGGCTTATTACATTTTTAAATGACAAGTTTAATTAAACACTCTATGCTGAAGTATAACCGTATCCACTGGTTGAGTTGTGATCTGGTGGAGGACAGTGACTGGATCTCAAACTTCAGATGACACATCTGCACCTGTAACATACTGAAAGCACACAAACCTTCAACACACTAGTACAAGGGTAGGCAACTTCGGTCCTGGAGTGCCGATGTCTTGTAGAATTTAGCTCCAACCCTGAAAAAAACCTGATCTGCTTGTAGCCTTAGTAATCCTGAAGACCTTGATAAGCTTGTTCAGGTGTGCTTGATTAGGGTTGGAGCTAAACTTTGCCTACCGACGTTGCCTACCCCTCCGTTAGTAGCTCTCTCGCACTGGATAACAGACACCTAGCTGTCCTTTCCAGTTCCATTTAGGGCTTTATCGAAAATACAATTGTCCTGAGAATTTACAGGAGTGAGTTCACTTCACTTCTGTAAACAACCAAAATGTGTGTGACTGCAACCTTAATAATGAATCATACAGGACTGTGACAACCGTATTCTGCTGCTATGTGAACCTGGCCAAAATATTGTCTTTTGTGTCGAGAAGTAGAAAAGTCTGGAATGCAATAAGCTTGCAATGACTTCTCATTTTTGGGTGAACTGTCCCTCTATGTCGTAGACAATCAATACATAATTTATTGTACAAGATAGAATTGCAGTACATTGACTTAATATTTGATTAAATCGCATATCAGTGGGACTTAAGTCTGTCTGATGCTGCATTACTAAATGAAAGTAGCTTGACTCTGTTGTTTCTGGGTAATGTCTGCTTGTGTATATTTTGATTTGTGAAGACTTTGGATTGTGTCCTGGAAAGTGTTCGAGCAGTACAGAAAAGCTCTTTCTCAGTCGGTCTGTGCATGCCGCTGTATCCACTCACTCTCTTAAAGTGATATAAAAGGATTACCTCCACCAGGGTCTTTTGCTTTAGTTCTCAATAGGGCCCGTGAGAGGTTGTGAAAGGGTAGCCTTCTACATTGTTTTGAGCTCTTTGTGTCCTCTGTGTCTTTGTGGTTTCACCCTGGGACCCAACAGCTGCCCTGCCCCCCACCAACTCCCCCCGAACATCAGCACTTTGGAAAAAAAATGTAGTTGCTTCGTTTGGCCCTGTATTCCATGAGAATGAGTGCTTTCACAATACTTCATGTGAACTATGATCAACAAATGTGAGATTTATCAGTTTCACATAAGCTTTGGATGACAAAAGAATAATCAGGACTTCACGTGGGAACCCCTAGTCCACTTCAAGAAAAAGTCTGCCTTCGTCTTAAGCGCCCTTTCACATGACTTACGTCAGGGCCTTAGTGCACTGCTGCTTTGACCTCCAAACAAAAAGTGCTACAAATAGTGTCAAAGTGCAGTTTTCATGAAAATACTTGGTAATAAGAAAGTGTATGTGGTAAACAGTGAAAACATTAAATTTTTTAAAACAAATGATTCTGTTGGTCAGCCTGTATGTTTTATTTTTTTCCGGATACCAATAGAAAGCAGGTCTGCTTATGTAAAGTAAATATATACATAAGATGATGCAAATCATCTGAAATGCCAGTATGTTTTTTTTTTTTTTTTTTTTTTTTAATCAGCTTGGCTGCTGTGTTTATTGACCACTATTTGATAGGTTTTAACAATTTTATATATATATATATAATTTTTTTTTTTTTTTTAATATCATGGCAACATACTGGGACAGTATGTTAAAATCTTATGACCTAATTGGTGTCCCATACTTGGAATTTGGGTTCTAAAACTAATATTATAAATTTTTCAATGTTGCTTTGTACTTTTAAAGCATGTTTGAAAGCCACAAACTTGGATGCAAAGTTGTATGTGTTTCATGTATGGTTTCTTGATTTGGCTTATATGGTTCCATGAAGAGCCGTTAACATCTAGAACATTTTCATTGGCCATACGGTTGTTTTTAGTGGGAAAAGGCTCTTTAGTTTGTTAAAATGGTTATTTTAAAGAAATGTTCACTGATAAATTCTATGGATTTTTCTTTGGAATTGCTTAAAAAATCTACTTTAGTTCAGTCATGTTTTGTCTGAAATCATGACATGCTCTCCAGTTGAAATTCAGGGGATCTGTGAACATTTAATTATGCTTGGTCATCACTGTGGCTGATATTTTGTTCCATAGTACATTGATGCAATTCATATAAAAGGGCCTTTTAAAAGACTGAGCTGTCTTAGTTCTCTTATGCCAACGCTACTGTCTTTTGGTTCTCTGAGGAAGGACTCCCACCCCCATCTCCTGCCCAACACAGTCTTTACACACTCACACTGACTGCTGTGGTGCAGGACAGTCCTTTCAGAAGAAGGGGGCCCCTGGTGAAGGACTGTTTCCATGGTAACACCTGGCTTTATGAATGGATCTTGGGGAATCGTGGTCATTGGCCTCCCAGCATCCTGCACTGGCACCACAGGACGATTGAGTTTCAATCAAGACAACCATCTGCAGCACACTTGCCTAGTAAACACTTTAGGGTCTTTAACTGTATGTCAAACTTTGGATGTTTTCTGTCGTTCTGAGAAGTTTCCAGGAAAAAAAAAATTCTCCTTGGAGCCAAAGCCTGTAGTGCTTTTTAGGTAATAAACTCACATGTGCCAAATCTTGCATAATTTAGAATTCTTGAAGGAGCCTCTTGCCTTTAGCACAGTTCTCATAGCTCATGTGAAACAACCTTTCACTGCTTTGGAGGAACTTCATCTTTTTAGATTCCAGCTTTCCTTAAATAAAAAACACATTGTTCAAAAAACTTGTCCCTAAAAATGTGCTGTGCACCCCTAGAGGTGCTTCTCTGCCCATCTGTCTCTCTTGCTCACAGTCTCTGACTCAAAATGGCAAGTCCGCTTTTTGCTGGCCCACATTCACGTCTTCCTTCTACCCTGTTGACACTGAATTATTTACAGTGTGCATCAGAATTCTCAGGTGCTGGAACTGACTGCATGTCTCTCTACAGAAAAGACAGGCCCATCAAATCTTTATTACATGTAGCCACAGGTCGGTCTCTGTTTGCACCAGTATGCTGAAGAAACTTGTCCCTCAGTCTCTGTCATCTGGAACAGAAGTTGTAGTGCTTGTATGTAAGGATCAGGGCTTGTCGTGTAGTGCAAGTTTGGAATCTGGCTTGCTTGTTCATGATTGAAGAAACAGTGTCTTCTTATACGGTGGCTTTGTTTTTGAAGTATTTCATATTGTAACATTCATCAAACTCCTTTTGACCCAGACTACTAACTGAATATTTCAATGTTTTTTTTAATATTTAAAATGTTTAACTATAAATTCAGTCACAACAACAACCAGTCCGTAAACAGCAGTTCAGTAAGTGAGCCATAAGTTCATTCAGTAATCACTGTGGCCCTGTTTACACCTGCTGTTAACATGAGTTTTTGTCGATCCAATCACAAGTACAGGTATAAAGTTGTTGTATAACGTTATAAGCTTGTTTACTTTCAACCACATCCAGAGGTGGTCGAAAACACATTTGATTGGTTGCTGGGAAGCACGCTTGTCAAACGGGGATTTAAACTTTGCCGGGTTGAACTAGAAAGTTTATTTCATGCACTGAAATGCACGTCTACATAGTTTGGTGAGGATTTGCAGCTAACATTACAGAAACAAAAGTGGCTGCTCTCGTCTTTTTCATCTCATTTCGCGAGTATACAACAGTTGAGCTTATTTTGTCAGCTTAATTGAAAAAACTGAAAAAACCAATACATTAAACATTCACAGCATGTTGTGGAGCATCTTCCACATGTAACGTTTAACCCTCCCACTGTAGTTCTGATTACAGCAGAGGGACCCTCCCCTCGATGGAATCAAGACATAAGCGGTTGAAAGTGGACAAAAGTGATGCATTTAAGTGCCAGATGTGGACAGTAATGTCTTCTTTTGTAAACTTGTGATCGGATCGACGAAAATGCATTAATACCAAGTGTAAACAGGGCCTGTGATTCAGTGAAGGACTGATGACTGATTCGGTAAAGGAATCGTTAGACTGAATCAAACCAGTATAGCCTGGCCAGTATAGTTTGTACATCTTTTTCAATGATTCGCTAAATCATAAAATAACTTGGTCAATTGAGTGTAAAGCTGGGTACACAACACAAGATAATCGGACTGATATTGGGCCATTTTCTCCCCTTTAGACAATCCTAGGTAATTATCTTGGTGGTTTTAAAGATTATCTCGTGAGATTTTCCTGTGGTGTGATGTGTGTTAAGAGTGACTGATTCTGCTCAGAAGAACATAAGAGGCACCCCCAATCGCAAATCGTTGAATGTGTTGAACATATTGAATGTTTACGGTCTGAAATCCTTGTGTGGTCCTGATGTTCTGTAAAACATATTTATTCTCAAGTCTCGAGAGATTTTGCAGGATTTCCTGTGTTCACAGTCAGGACTCTGGTTGAAAATCTGTCTGTCACATTACAGCACACCACACTATAGGAGCAAAATGGTTAAATCTAGTATTTTTTTTTTTTGGTCCTAGTGTTTATGGTCCATCACATTTTGAAGATAATAGAGTGCCCCTATTATGCCATTTTTAAAGGTTGCTAATATTGTTTTATGAGTCTCTTAAAACAGGTTTACATGTATGCAAGGTCAAAAAACACTTTAG